>PVJL010008268.1:44887-68664 GCA_004026885.1 Lyroderma lyra
TGGGTTAGGGAGGGGAGAAAGGGGAGAGGGTGGGAGAGGAGGGGGGAAGCTAAATATAAGGTGATGGAAAGAGAAGTCACATTAGGTGGTGAACTTATTATACATCAAGTTGACAATGCACTGTAGAATTGTATGCCTGAAACCTATGTAATCCTTGCTAACAGATGTCACCCCAATAAGTCTAACAATAAAAATGAATAAAAAAAATACTGTCCTTTATATGTTGCTTTCTTTATGGCATACTCCATGGAAAGAGATATCCTGATCTGAGGAGTAGGACTTTTACACATGATCTTTTGTGGTCGCCAAACCAGCTGTGAGGGAGTGCTTTCTTGTATTGATTCAACAGCTTTCTTTCCAGAGCTTATGTTATACACATAAACCCCTAGCTGCTATGAGCACTACCCTGAAACTATGGGAATAGGTGATTGCCTCATGTGGAGTCATTGTGAGGCTCTTCAATTTATTATTATTATTATTTTAGTGGGCTCTCTATGTCAACAGAAATAGTTTACAGAGTCTCTTGGCTGTGGTGGTGATATGATAACCTGATAGATTTAGTTGCTTTCTGGAAGTTTGCAGAATATCAAACTTGTGTTGCATTGATTTCTAGATTTTTGTGCTGAGAAATGAGAAAAATTATCTCACCATTGGGAAGGCTTTTGTACTAATATAATGTGTAATACACAATCCTGGTGTCATATGAATTGTTGAGTTCCACAACCTCACCCTCTTGCCTAGATGTTGTTGGTTGGAATTGAATGGCATTCTGGGATATGTTGAATCCTATAGACAAAAGAGATAACAACATTGATCCCCAGGGTTAACCTGTAAGGGAGTTGTGAAGAATTTCTAGGGCAGGAGTTAAATCTTCCATTACAGTTGAAGGAGTCAAAATCTGGTTCCTTTATCACAGTTGGACATTGTTCACACCCTCTGCCTTTTCCCACAGTCTCCCCGCCTCCAATCCTAGACTGTCCTGAGCCTCACTGTCAGCAACTGTCCCTATCAAGGAAGACAAAGGCCATCAGTGACCAGAATATACTGGCATGAGTCATTATGCACTTCTGTCTCTAAAAAAGTATCTCCTGCTCTAAGTCTGTGACTAGTCTTACTCAAGTTTGTGTAAAGTTCCACCTAGAATTGTTAGAGATGAGCAATGCTGCTGTCTCAGAACAGGAAATTTGTTTGGTGGGGAAAAGGATGGGATGAGGAGTCAGACCATGTCATCCTTGTACTTGCATAGACTAAGTTGAGCCACTAGATGTGTATAAGAAAGCATTTTTCCTCCTAATAAAAGTTGTTCAGTTAGAATCTTTTGGCTATGTAAATTTATTCCCAGATTTATATTTACATTAAATAATACAATACCTATGTTTTCTTGCTCAAATTAAAAAAAATAAACTTCTTAAATTAAAATGCAGTAGGGCTCTGTATCCTTGGATGAGTGGACATAGATACATATTGTTACCCACAATCTTTCATGGTGATACTGAAACCTGTGCATTCTTTTCTGTTTTCTTTTTCTCCAATAAATATTTTCAAGCACTTTCTTTAAAGTCTACCCTCTTCTCTGATTATATTTAGGCTTCTGGTTGTAATCTAGGTAACATTACACTAGGACATGTCATCACTCTATTTACTGTTGTTTGCCCTGTGGTCAGCTATAAAAATTTACTTCTGTGATGAAATATTATTTCCTATGATTTTGGGGTGCTAGTCCATCTGTGAGATTAAGAGAGAGCTATCTTTTTTTCTGTAATCTCACCACCAGTCCTTCACACATCCCAACTAAAAGAAAATATTCTGGAGCCATCATACCAGATTGATGACCTCTCACACTTATATTTAGAGGATGTAGGTTCTTAGAAATGACCACCTATGGTTAAGAATAAAAATACTAGCTAAAATTCAATGAACACTTAACATATTCTAGGAACTTCATGTGCATAATCATACTTAATCTTTATTTGTTGAAAAAGGTAAATTTTGTGAGAGATAATTATTCTCCACCCCATTCATGCTATTTTACAAGAGAGAGACAGAGGCTCAGAAAGCTACTGAAGGTCACAGAACTAACAAATGGAGTACCTCAAATGTGATGGCTGTCTAATTTAAAAAAGTAAACTTTAATCACTACATACTTCCTCTTGTTATCTTCTCCCACCTCTGCTTCTCCTTTTGTTTTTCAATCCAAATTAAAAGAGAAGAAGTACCTATTAAGTTAAAAGAGTGTTATAGACTATCATGAGATCTAGAACCCAATCATTTTTATCCACATTGTGTTTTTAAATCCATTTTGTAGGATATAAGTTATATGAGATAACATGTTGCACTTCAAGTGTAATGTTTAGAATGTTTTAGGAATTTTGGTCAAGATGGCACAGCAGGTAACCTCTGTGCTTGCCTCCTCTCATGACCACACTAAAATTAAAGCTAAATTATAGAACAATCATCCTGAAAAATGAACAGAAAACTAGCTGAACAGAAGGCCTATAACTAAGATACAAAAAGGAAGCCACGTCCAGACTGTAGGAATTGTGAAGGCTTGAAACAGGCTTGCCAAAGAGCCATGTGTGTTGAATGAGGATGGAGAAGGAGAACTCAGCTGCAGAGGTATTCCCTGAAGAGCAAGAGGTCACAGTCATACAATGGCATTCCCAGTTAGGAGCACCAGGGTTGGGGATAGGAACCACCAAACATAATCTGTCTGTGAAAACCAGCAGAAATTTCATCCAACCAGGTGAGACAGAAGGCTCTTGGAACCCAGGCATTCGCTTAAGAAGCCTGCTTACAACTCTCTCATTTCCAGGCACTCACCTGGGCTGTGGTGGAGAGATGGCAGCTCAGGATGTGCCAGAGACATACAGAAAGATACCAAGTTGTGTTACTTCAAGGCAAGAGCTGGAGAGATGGCTACCATTGTCCCTATGTTAAGCCTTCCTACTGTGTAGCCAGTGACTGGTGCCATCTAACCTGAGTTAAACATTGCCCTACAATCTGCAATGGCCTGGTGGACACTGTTCACTCCACCCTGGTGACTTCCCGAAATCCTGCTGCACCCAACTCTTGCACTACTGAAGATTTTTGTGCATTGGGCAGCCAGCATTTGCCCATCACTGCAGTCTTTCTTGAACAACACTTGATGGTCCATGGGCACCAGGTGGGCAGATGCAGACTTTGCCATAGGTTCAGAAATAGTGTCAAATCTAAATCTGTTTCAATCAGATGATCATCACTCACCACACCCTGGTGACTCCCTGAAAGTCCACCTCACCCAACTCACCTATGGTCCAAGACCCTTTCAGCGACTAAGCCCTTTGGGCATGCCTTAGTGTGTCCTGGGCCTTTTGCTGAACTGCCTTAGTGTGGTACTATTGGCAGTCAGCCTTGGTTCTCAGCATGGCTTCTCCCACCAACCTCTAGTATAGGCATTGACCAACTGTGGATCACTTTGTAGCTCCTTCCAAGTAGCCCTATGCTGGTTTCAGGCAAGACCTATCCTTGGCCTACAGAGAAGCCCCTTTCAAGATGCCCCAGAACCAACACATCCAGTGACTAGCTTCAGGCTACAACAGAGCACTATCAGATAAGCTCCACAAACAACACACCCAAAAGGTGGTCACAGCCAGTACCAGAGCCAGTTGAGGTGAATCCCAGTTTGTGGGGTCACCCCCACACAGCACCTTCTATTCTGTGGTTGTGGCCAATTCTCACAGCTGGTCAGCATTAGGGTCAATCTAATCCACTGATGTGCCAATAGCAATCAAAGCTAAACTACAATAAGAGGACACAGAAAACCCACAGAAGAAACAATCCAGGAACTCAGGTGTTCATGAAGACTGTGCCACTGGGCCCAAAGGACACCTACCATGTAAGGTTACCCTGCTAAGACATGGAGATACAGCAAACCTATTTAATATAGAGAAACAGAGAGGCAACAAAAGTGAGAAGACAAAAAACATATTTCAAATAAAAGAACAGGAGAAAACTGCAGAAAAAGAACTAAACAAAATACAGGCCAACAATCTACCAGATACAGAGTGCAAAATACTAGTTACAAAAATGCTCAATGACCTCAGGGTGAACTTCAAAAAAGACATAGGAAAATTTTTTTCAAAAGATAGAAACCATGAAAAGATCAAGTGCTGAATCAGGGCTAGGAAGAAAGACTGATTTGATAGCATTCACCCGAGCCAGCAGAAACAAGCCTCAGACCAGCTTTCCCAGCAAAGGGCAAAAGGCAGAGCCTCCCTTGGAGCGCCTTTTGTTGGCCTCTCCCCAGGATATATGCGCATAGCCTCCAAACGCAGTAGGAGATCAGAAACAAGGAACAAACAACCCCCTCTCTCCCAAAAGTTGACCCCCAGTGCCACCTAGTGTCACCCTACAGCAAGACACCACGAAAGCAATAATCTGGGTACTGACGATAAAGCCCTCATGTCAAAGAGGAAGAACCCAGTGGAGAGGATGAATTCCTTAAAAACTAAAACTCCTCAGAAGGAACATGAAAGTTACCCAGAAGACAGCTTCTTAGACCTGGAAGGGTCTGATTTAAGTGACAGAGAATTTAAAGCAGCCATTCTAAAGGCTGTGAGAGAAATGAAAATTTATTGGCAGAACAACATAACTGAGATAAATAACATAAAAAAGGATATAAACGACATAAAAAAGGAACTTTATGAACAAAAAGAACAATTTAACAAAGAAATTCAAAACATAAGAAAGATTGAGACGGAAATATGAGAAATAAATAATATGATAAAAGAAGTGAGAAATGAAATAACTGCCATAGGAAACAGGACCAACCCGAGGAAAGAATTAGTGATATTGAAGATCAGAACATGGAAACAGCCCAGAAAGAGGAAGAGAGGGAATATAGAACCTAAAGGATTGAAAGAACTCTGCAAGAATTATCCGACTCCATGAGACAAAACAACATCAGGATAATAGGAATAGAAGAGGGGCCAGAGCAATCTACAGAGAGCATACTCAAACAAATCGTAGATGAGAACTTTCCAAACCTATGGAAAGATCTGGAACACCAAGTTCAAGAAGAAAACAGGTCCCCCAGATACCTGGAACCTAACAGATCTTCTCCAAGACACATGGTACTAAAGATGTCCAAAACTAGAGACAAAGAGACAATTCTCAAGGCAGCCAGGGAGAAAAGAACTATAAACTTTAGAGGAAAACCCATCAGGTTGGCATCAGATTTCTCAGCAGAAACAAGTCAGGAGAGAGTGGAATCCAATATTTAAAAATTTAAAAGAGAGAAACTTCCAGCCAAGAATAAATTATCCAGCAAAATTATCTTTCAGATATGAAGGTGGACTAAAAACCTTCTCAGACAAACAGAAACTGAGGGAATTTGCCAGCACGAGTCCAGCACTCCAAGAAATACTGAAGGAGGCTCTTCGACCTGAAACAAAACATCAGGAAAAATGGAACAAAGTTGGGGCAACAAGAAAGAAACAAAAATAAATAAACAAACAAAAACAAAGAAAGAAATAAGTAATGGCCACAGGAAATCCTTACATATCAATCATCACTCTAAATGTTAATGGACTGAACTCACCAATAAAAAGACACAGAGTAGCAGACTGGATTAAAACACAGAACGCCTCCATATGCTGTCTCCAAGAAATACACCTCAGCCATAAGGATAAATGCAGAGTCAGAGTGAAAGGATGGGATACAATATTCCAAGCAAATGGTTACCAGAGAAAAGCAGGAGTGGCCATACTGACATCTGATGAAATAAACTTCAAGTTAAAAAAGATAGTAAAAGACAAAGATGGACATTACATAATGATAAAAGGCACAATGTAACAATAAGAAGACTTGACACTAATTAATATATATGCTTCCAACCAGGATGTACAAAAATATACAAAGAAACTACTAACAGATTTGAAAGGAGAAACTGATGAATACACAATCATAGTGGGAGACTTAAACACCCCGCTAACAGTCATGGACAGATCATCCAAACAGAAAATAAATAAGGAAATAACAGCTCTAAATGACACATTACAGCAATTGGACATCATTGACATTTACAGGACACTTCATCCAGCAAAAAGAGACTACACCTTCTTTTCTAGTGCTGATAGAACATACTCAAGGATAGACCACAAGCTGGGACACAAAAGTAGCCTGAGCAAATTCAAGAAGATTAAAATCATACCAAGTGTATTCTCAGACCACAAAGCTTTGAAATTGGAGATCAACTGTAAAAGAAAAGCAGAAAAAACCACATATACGTGGAGATTAAACAACATCTTATTAAAAAAGGACTGGATAAAAGAACAAATAAAAGATGAGATTAAAAAATATATAGAAACTAATGACAATGAAAATACAATGTATCAGAATTATTGGGACACAGCGAAAGCGGTAATAAGAGGGAAATTTATATCACTACAGGCCTATCTTAAGAAACAAGAAAAATCACAAGCAAACACCTTAGCATCCCATCTTAAAGAACTAGAAAAAGAAGAGCAGACAAAACCCAAAGTCAGCAGAAGGAAAGAAATAATAAAAATTAAAGCAGAGCTAAACCAATTAGAGAACAGAAGGACAATAGAAAAAATTAATATAACGAAGAGCTGGTTCTTGGAGAAAGTCAACAAAATTGAGAAACCCCTGGCTAGATTAATCAAAGGATGAAAGGAAAGGATACAAATATCCAAAATTAGAAATGAAAGGGGAGAAATTATCACTGATACCACAGAAATACAAAGGATTATAAGAAAATATTATGAAGGACTTTATGCCACTAAATTTAACAACCTAGAAGAAATGGACATGTTTCTAGAAACTTATAGCCTACCTAGACTGAACCAAGAAGAAATGGATAATCTAAATAGACTAATCAATAGCAACAAGATTGAAATGACTATCCATAATCTCCCTAAAGGCAAAAGCCCTGGACCAGATGGTTTTACCAACGAGTTCTACCAAGCATTCAAAGAAAAATTAATGCCTATCCTCCTCAGACTCTTCCAAAAAATTGAGGAGGAAGCAATACTTCCTAACTCATTCTATGAGTCCAACATTACTCTAATACCAAAGCCTGGCAAAGACAACACAGAAAAGAAAACTATAGACCAATATCTCTGATGAACACAGATGCAAAAATCCTGAACAAAATATTAGCAAACAGAATACAGCAATGCATCAAAAGATCATACATCATGATCAAGTGGGATTCATCCCAGGAGCACAAGGATGGTTCAACACATGAAAATCAATCAATGTGATACACCACATAAACAAAATCAAAGATAAAGACCATATGGTCATTTCAATTGATGCAGAAAAGCTTTTGACAAGGTACAACATCCATTTATGATCAAAACACTAAATAAAATAGGCAGAGAAGGAAAGTATCTCAACATAATAAAGGTCATATATGACAGTCCCTTGGCTAGCATTATACTGAATGGGGAAAAGCTGAAACCTATTCCCCTAAAATCAGGAATAAGACAAGGATGCCCCCTGTCACCACTGTTATTTAATATAGTACTGGAAGCTCTAGCCAGAGTAATCAGGCAGGAGAAAGGAATAAAAGGTATCCAAATTGGGAAAGAAGAGGTCAAATTGGCACTATTTGCAGATGACATGATCTTTATATAAAAAATTCCAAAGATTCCACCAGGAAACTATTAGAAACAATTAACAAATATAGCAAAGTTTCAGGATACAAAATCAATGTACAAAAATCAACAGCATTCCTTTATACAAACAATAAATCCTCAGAAAAAGAAAGGGAGTCAATTCCTTTTGCTATCACAACAAAAAGAATGAAATACCTGGGAATTAACTTAACAAAGAACGTGACAGACTTATACACAGAGAACTATAAGACACTTTTGAAAGAAATTGAAACAGACTTTAAGAGGTGGAAAATATCCCCTGTTCATGGATAGGAAGACTTAACATTGTTAAAATGGCCATTCTGCCCAAAGGAATCTACAGATTTAATGCAATACCCATCAAAATCCCACAATCATACTTTCATGAAATAGATAAAAGAATGATTAGATTTATATGGAACCATAAAAGACCTCGAATTGCCAAAGCAATACTACATAAAAAGAATCAGGCTGGTGGCATTACACTTCCTGACTTCTATTTATATTACAAAGCTTCAATAGTCAAAACAGCTTGGTACTGGCAGAAGAACAAAAGTATAGACCAATGGAATAGAACTGAAAACCCAGAAATAAACCCACAAATTTATGGACAAATAATTTTCGTAAAGGAGCAAAAAACTTACAATGGGGAAAAGACAGCCTCTTTAGTAGGTGGTACTGGGAAAACTGGAAAAACATATGCAAAAGAATGAACCTGAGCTGTGAACTTTCTCTGTAAAAATTAACTCAAAAGGATTAAAGACCTTCATATAAGACCTGCAACAATGAACTGTATAGAAGGATACATTGGTACTAAATTTATAGACCTAGGACTCAAGGAAGACTTCATGAACCTGACCTCAAAGGCAAGGGAAGTAAAAGCAAAAATAAATGAATGGCACTATATCAAACTAAAAAGCTTCTGCACAGCAAAAGAAACCATCAACAAGGCAAAGAGACAGCCAACAGAATGGGTGAAAATATTTGCAAATAATGCATCAGATAAGGGTCCAATATCTAAAATATATAAAGAACTAATAAAACTTAACAACAAAAAAACAAACAACCCCATTAGAAAGTGGGCAGAAGAACTAAACAGACACTTCTCCCATGAAGAAATACAAATGGTCAGCAGACATATGAAAAAATGCTCACCCTCATTAGCTATCAGGGAAATGCAAATCAAAACCACAATGAGATACCACCTCACACCTGTGAGAATGGTTGTTATCAACAAGACAAGGAATAACAAGTGCTGGAGAGGATGTGGAGAAAAAGGAACTCTGGTACACTGCTGGTGGGAGTGCAAACTGGTACAACCACTGTGGAAGGCAGTGTGGAGGTTCCTCAGAAAATTGGGAATGGAGCTACCACGTGACCCAGCGATACCCCTTCTGGGGATCGACCCAAAAGACTTGAAAACCTTTGTCTGCAAAGACTTATGAACCCCAATGTTCATCGCAGCGCTGTTCACAGTGGCCAAAACATGGAAACAACCAAAGTGCCCTGCGACAGACAACTGGATAAAGGAGCTGTGGTACATATACACAATGGAATATTACTCAGCTGTAAGAAAAGATGAAATATTGCCATTTCCAACAAAATGGATGGACCTGGAGATCATCATGCTCAGTGAAATAAGCCAGACAGAAAAAACAAAGAACTGTATGACTTCACTCATATGTGGAATATAAAACTGAAAGCAAAGAAAAAAGAAATGAACAAACAAACAACCCATGGACACAATCAATAGTTTAATGTTTATTTGGGGACGAGTAGGATAGGGAGGGGAGAAAGGGGAGGGGGTGGGAGAGGAGGCGGGGAAGCTAAATATAAGGTGATGGAAAGAGAAGTCACATTAGGTGGTGAACTTATTATACAACAAGTTAACAATGCACTGTAGAATTGTATGCCTGAAACCTATGTAATCCTTGCTAACACATGTCACTCCAATAAGTCTAACAATAAAAAGGAATTAAAAAAATAAAAGAAAAATGCAGACAATAATATACAATAAAAAATAAAAAAATAGTTTTAGCAGAAAAAAAGATAGGCAGGCTCAATGGATAAGTAAACAAGACCCTTATACAAGTAACGAGGGATGGTATTCAGTACCTGCAGCTAGGGAAAAACACAACCTAGTTTCATCCAGTTAGGATGATCCCTGTGTCCAGGACTGACCTTTAGCTAATTATCATGTCAGTATAATCTCATTTACATTGTAATTACTAACACTCCAATCATGTATCAATGCCATGACAGTTTCAGAAAAAGCAAATAAGGAAAAAGAAGCAGGAAATGGAAGTTACTGCCCAGAGGTGGAAGATAAATGAACCATGTCAATGGGATGTCTTCAATTCCTGCCCTGGGAAAGATAAAAACCCCTCATTGTGACATTTTTTCTGAAACTCTTTCTCAGAGTTTGCTTGCACTTTCTTCTCAAGTGTTTCCTTTTGTTTTCAATAAATCTCTTTTGCTTTGTACGTCTGTCCCTTGGATTTTTTCTTGTGCAGACCAAAGAACCCAATCATCGTTGTTCTGAGTTGAGTCCTCTCTTGGACATTCTGGTGAGCCTCTGGTGACCCTCTGCAAGGGACACAACTTGGGATCCATTTCAGTGACTCCTTCTAATCCAAGAAATGGTCTCTGGTTGATATCCTATAGTCTTCCTCAGGTCTTGATGTGGCTCCTTTGGTCTCAAGATCTATGAAGTGACAAATATAAGTAGAAAACAAACAAACAAATAAATAAAAACAAGTAAACTGTCACCTTCACACACTCAATAAACAATTATGGTACAGTTACAAGATAACATTGTACAAGATTCTTCAGTAAAGAACGAAGACACACACACAGTGTTGATCTGAAGCAAGTCTGCCAGAGCAGGAGGCACCCCTTGGGGCATTCCTTACCCTGCTGGATGAGACTGTGCCTTCTGCAAGAAGCCTTCTTGCTCATTGTTTTTCACATTCTCTGGCTCAGCCCTCTGGGATAGTCTTGTTCCATTATCTTCTTTGGCCACGTGTTAAGGACTGTGCCTTCCCTGGGGAATACATCATTCACTCAGCCCATAGTCTCCACCTGGGTTTGTTAAGAGACAAATAATATTTTGAATCTCTAATGATCATAGTGTGTTTCAGTCAAAGCTGCTTTTGACCATATAGACATTTCAAAAATTAATTACCTTATCCATATGATTGCAGTAAGAGTCATATATATTAAAAATATGTGGCAAGCCAATCTTGCCATGACCACATTACTTATAGCAGCAGGATGAGCAAGTGGACCTACACCCTCTTGATGAGGTCGGTGCTGATTGGACTGATGTTCATCGAACTCATTCAGCACCAGCACTGTGCCCAGACCTTTCTCCTTCAACAACAAACACATCTAGGCAGGGTTGACACCTTCCTCCTCTACCTGAAATGGGAGTCTTTATGCACTGGGCAAGGTGAGCTGGGAACTTGAGGGCACTTACCGTTGTCAAACCTTTCAACCCTATTGGTCCCTGGCCACAGTCAGTGTGGTTTTTAGAATTTCCCAATGAGCAGAGTCAGACATTTATTCTGGATGTATAAATAAGTCTCAGATTGGACTATGAAGAAAGCATTAAAATAAATTTATCTTTCTCTCTATAAATTTGTTTTTATATGATTACATGTATAAATATATAAAATAATAAAATGGTTTTTTTATATTTGCAAGATCTGTTAAAATTAGCATGATATTGGAAGAGAAAATGGATGGTTTCTAGTGCTATTCAGATCGCAAAATCCAACAATTCAAGATGAGATGAGAATTAAAAAACTACTCCTAAATAACAAACAAAAAAATGAAAACAAAAAACAGTCCTAATTTTCCTGAAGTGTTGGTTCATCCAATTAAACTGTTTAGGAACAATTTGGAAAGAACATTGTAATTTATTTTAACCCAAGATACCAACATAATACCGGGATCTCAGGAAACAATGTTGTTTTTATTTTTACTAAAGTTTTTTTATTCTTAAATTTATTGAGGTAACACTTATTAGTAACAATTACATAGTTATCAGATGTACAATTCTATAATACATCAACAATTTTCTGTATTATAAAACAATACTGTTTTATATGCTGAGCTCAAATATGAGGTACTTTTTTATAAAAGGAAATTTTCCATTAGGAGGTCTCAGCTGTGCTACGACACACAGTGCCTGCCTCCTTCCTGTCTGTGGTTCATGGGTTTTTCCTAGGCCTCAGAGCAGGTGGTTGCCTTTATGGAGCTCTTAGGTTTTTGTTCATCTTCCACTGTCATTTCTATTACTGTGGGATCCCAGAGAGCACAGAAGTACTTCGCTGAGTCTGCCCGTTGTAAGGGAGAAATGGTGAGGCTGATGATTTTTTTTGCCTTTTGTAAGTTCACAGAGTAGCGATCCTTCTTTGCATTTGTCTTAGAACTGTCCTGATAAAGAAGGAAAGCAATCTCCCCACTAGGAACCTGTTTGTACCAGTACAAAAAATAACGTGTCCATCTTACATCATATGTGCAGTGCAATGTCACAGCTTCTCCTTCTCGCACTGCTATTGTAGTCTGAGTTTGGGTTACTCCCACAGCCATGCTGCATCCTATGGAGAACAGAAGAAGGCAAGTTTGGTCCTCAGAAATATCTCAGATAGGAGTAGATTAATTTATGACACAAGAACAAAGAAAAATCACATAGTGTTTCATTCCCCCACTTCTCTTCCCACTTAATTAATACCCACACTAGTTACAGCAAACATAGTCCCATCCTTGAGCTCTAACACAAAGCTGAGGCCCCATGTTTAGGGCCACACGTACGGAAGCTAAAGCAGACCATAAGTGCCCACAGCAGGCCAGGACAGAGCATGATAGAAATTCTTCTCCTGGTTCAAATGTCTTCTGTTGTCACTTTAGCCCTGAGACCAGATCTTCTCTGAGTGCCTGAGTGCTGAATTCCTGGACTTGTCAGGTGTTTCTGCCACCAAACAGGAAGTTCATAAGTAGGATGTTACACTGCTCTACCCACAGACTGAAATATCTACCCCGCCCCAAACCTCTGCATTGCCTAGATTTTTTTTGTTGTAGCAATACATTTGAAAAATGGCTATTGTATCAAGCAAGGTAACGAAATGAAGTTTAACTATCTTTTTGTTATCGAATTCTCACTTGAGGCCATTATGATCAGAGACTATATTCTGAATTATTTAAACCCTTTGAAATTGGTAAAGGTTTGTTTTAATTGATTGAAGCTTCTTATCCAGAAGGGAGTCAACTTTGATAACTATTCCATGTGTGTTTGAAAAGAATATGTATTCTGTTGTTTTGGAGTAAAATGTGCTGTATATACAAATTAGATAAATAATACTAATTATGCAGGTCATCGTTTCTCTACATTTCTACTGAGAGATTTGTACTAATACCTACTACGATGGTTAAATATTTACCAATTTTTTAATGAATCAACAAATTTTACTAGTTTAATTCTACTCATTGATATCTGATATATTTCAAGGGTATGTTATTAGGTGTATATAATAATAGAATTGTCTAGATTCCTGGTAGATTTTGCATTTTATCGTTTTGAAGTGCTGCTCTATATCCCTAGCATAACTTGTGGTTGATTGTCTGAAATATCTGATACTTATATAGCTATTCAGCTTTCTTTTGGTTAAAAACTCCAAATGCCTTGCTATGCATATGCAAAAGGATGAAGTTACATCTCTACCTCCTATCACATTTAAACATTAACTTGAAATAGATTAACAACCTCTGTATACAAACTAAACCATAAAACCCTACAAGAAGATATAGGTATAAAACATACAGATGGCTAATAGGCATATGAAAAGATGCTCAATGTCACCAGTCATTAGAGAAATGCAAAAAAAAAAAAACACAATGAGATACCACCTCACTCCTATCAGAATGGCTATCATCAATAAATCAACAACAACAGGTGCTGATGAGAATGTGGAGAAATAGAACACTTGTGCTCTTTTAGTGAGACTGTGAATTGGTGCATTCACTATGGAAAACAGTGTGAAGGTTCCTCAAAAAATTAAAAATGGAACGACCTTATGAGCCAGCAATTCTACTCCTGGGCATTTATCCAAAGAAATCCAAACCACTAATTCAAAAAGACATATGCACATGTTACTATGTTACTGCAGCATTGCCTAAAACAGCCACGATATAAAAACAACCAAAATGCCCATCAATAGACTGGATAAAGAAAGGATGGTACATTCGTGCAATGGAGTGTGACTCGGCTATAAAAAAGAAGGAAATCTTACATTTGCAAAAGCGTGGATGGACCTGGAGGATATAATGCTAAGTGAAATAAGTCAGACTGAGGAATACAAACACCTTATGATCCCACTTAGATATGTGGAATCTAAAAAACAGAATAAATAAACAAAAGAGAAATAGAGGCATAGATACAGAGAACAAAGTAATAATTGCTAGATTGTAGGGGATTTGGAGGGATGGGTGACAAGGGGGAAGGGATTAGGCAGGACAAACCAGAAGTCACAAAATAGTCACAGAGATGTGAAGTACAATATAAGGAATATAGTAAAAAATATCTGAAATTCTATTGGCTTTTACATATTAAATCCAAATGAATATGATTCTTTAAATGTCATATATTGTGCATTATTTATTGCAATGATTGTTATTTAAATGCATATTTTAGATAACAGATGCTCCAAATGATTGTGTAGCATCAAGCAATAGTCTTCACCTCTTTCCCTTCCTAGGTTATATTACCCTTTGAGAAAATTTGAATATGAACATATTTCCAAAACGCTTACACTATTGTGTTGGCGCTCTTGCCCATGGTGAATGCTACTCTTGGGTGACGGCATACACTATGGCTAACGATGCTGAGAAAAAACATTTTACCATAAAATATCCTTCGTATTCAATTGTCGCAGTAACTGAAAATGCACCATGTGAGGTGACTTCCTTTGAATTGCCTCTAGAATTCCCTTTTCAAATACAAAGAATCCAGAGAAGGAAAACCTAGAGTGTTTCTTCAAAATCTAAATTAGGTTGTAAACCACGTCAGTTTAGAGAATGAGTGAAGAAATGGATATCAATCTATAAAGAGAGAAGATTTTTGGAACACACTTCAGTGACTAGAAACATGAGGCTTTGGGTGGGCAAAACGAATATTAAAAGGTCAGGGCGTACTGTGAGGGGTTGGGTAAAAAGCAGGAGTAGGAGGCACGAGGGAGGGAAACAGAGGTGCAGGGATGGTCAAGGACTAAAGACGAAGTCTTTACATGTCCTAATTCCACTTGTCTGGCCCTAAATTCGGATCCTTTATGAAGGACAATAAGACAAATGAGCTTTGTCACAAGGACTGAATAAGATTTGGTTGTTTCTGAAGTTACATTGGAGGTGAGGGACCAACTGGGTGTGGCTGTAGCCTTTGGGCATTGAGAACAGGTGAGGCAACATTGTTGTGGAAGTGAAGGCTGGTCTAAGACTGGATTAAGTTTCTCTCTTTCTTCTCTCTGTGTCTCTCTGTCTCTATCATAATAAATGACTCAATTACTTTCTGTTAACAAGGTGAGTAAGTAGTGCAAGAGAAAGAGTTTCCTTGGAACAATAGACTTAGAAGATCAGTGCAGGATAATTGTGAAAAATCCCTGAAATTCATGGCATTCTCATTTCAGTAGGTTGAGGTTCTACCTACTAAAAAGTAACAATTGCTAAGACGAATGTCAATTAAATTTAGGAATAAAGGTGTAGACTCCATTACTCTTACCTCTAGCCTCTTCTCTTGTGATGGGACAACTACATCTTCCTTAGGCTTCTCATCTTGGCAAGTGTCCCAGCCACCTCTCAGGAGCCCTGAATCTGGAGACATCTGTGGCCCAGCTGCACAGGTGAGGACAGGCCTGGGGCTGACCGTGCACAGACCACAGAGAGGTAGTTGGCTGAGTGGCTGGACTGGGAGGTTGTGATGTGCATAACACTTTGCTGCTTTTTCTCATCCAGCCTGGCAGTCATTCCTGCATGACTT
This sequence comes from Lyroderma lyra, assembly GCA_004026885.1. Taxonomy (NCBI): domain Eukaryota; kingdom Metazoa; phylum Chordata; class Mammalia; order Chiroptera; family Megadermatidae; genus Lyroderma; species Lyroderma lyra. Next base: position 60,560 of record PVJL010008268.1, read on the forward strand.
TTCTCCTCCAACTTTTTCACAACATCCTCAAGGACGATGCATCTTTGCCATGACCTGCCTGTGCCCGTGGAAGGCATATGCAGTCTTTGATGAATTAAAGTTTATGATGAAATTGTTCTTCTCTTTGATGACTTGGATATTCAGGGACCGTGGACTCTGCTCCAGTTCCTGGCTACTGACCCCTGTTCGAAAAGACAAAGGGACAAAACCACAGGAGACCCTGTGTGATGTGCATGCTCATAGCAGGAATGCTTTTTCTCTCCCCCTCCCACTTCCCCCAGGCAGCAACCTGATCACACCCACACAGAATACTGTGGATGTTTTTCAGCATGTATCAGGCTGTCAAAAGGGCTGTCCCAGGAAAGAAGATGGCTCAGTTCTTGCCCTCAGGAGGGCGTCATCCTCTCCCGACTGTCCTACACTAACTGCACACTCACAGGCTGCCCCCACCTCCAATATCTCCCTGAGAACTTGTAGGAGAGTCTCCATTCTTTGATTCCTGAGAAAAGCCAAATCTGGTGTTCTCGAATGGTCTTCCCCAGCTGAGGTTACTTTAGATCAGTGGTCTCTCATTGGTGCAGGAGAGTGCACCAATCAGATACCAGACCCGTTTCCTACCCAGCACTGCACAAACCTAACTCAAATGTTTTTTAAATCCTGCCATCCTTTGGTCAGACCGAGAAACGTTGAAAAATAAATGACATTTTTAGAATTCATTTATATATGAGATACATCTATTTATTTCAACAAAATATGCTATCTTGTTATTTCTGATGAGATATAGAAAACATCCTGCTGCCCTGGAATGCTTGAAATCATTTCCCTTTTACAATTAAGTGAAAGTGAAAAATTCTACTGTCTGTAGTACAGAGTAATTGTTTTTCAACATTTAGCTCTGTGTGTTTTTAATTTCCAGCTGCTAGAATCTGCGTTACTGAGGCATACTTGACATACTAAATTGCATGTATTTAGAATGTGTAATGTATTCACTTTTAAATTGGGCATTGAAATGTGAAATCATTGTCATGAGAATGGTAATGAGCATATGCACTTCTCCCAGAGCTCTCCTGTGGTGCTTTCCTTGGGCTCCTTTTGAATCCATCCTGTATAGCTTCCTACCTCATCCCTCCAACCCCTATTCAGCTCCAGTGATTACTGGTCTGCCTTCTCTTACTATAGATTAGTTTGCACTTTTTAGATGATTCGTATAAAAGCAGAATCATAGAGTATGTAGACTGTGTTAGATGCGTTCTTTCATCACGTTTATTTTGAGGTCCATGTTGTTGCATTTATTGGTAGTTCATTTCTTTTAATTGCTGAGTTGTATTTCCTTGTGTAGCTATATTACAAGTTATGTATCCATTCACCTATTGATAGACTTTGGGATTATTTCTAATCACTATTTTCCAAGCTATTGTGAACATTGGTGTATAATTGTTTGCATGGGCATAAGCTATTGTTTCTTTTTGGTGAATACCTAGGAGTAGAATTGCTGGGTTTTATGATAGGTGCATGTTTAATGTTTTAAGAAACATGAAACTGTTTTCTGAGTGATTGTGCCATATACGTTCCCAATAGCAGTGTCTGAGAGTTCCAGTGGCTCCCAAACCTTGGCAACACTTCGTATGGTTGGCCATTTTTATTTTAGCCATTCTAGTAGGTTACACAATGGTATTTAGTGTTTTTTGATTTCCATTTTCCTTATAACGAATGACATTGAGCTTTTTATCATGTACTTATTTATGATACACAGGTTTCCTTTGGTGAAGTGTCTGTCCAAATTTTGACCCATTTAAAAAAATAAGTGTTTGTCTTATTGTTATTTTAAGGCTGTTTGAAGTATATTCTGTATACAAATCTTTTGTTGAATACATGTTTTGCAAAGATATTTTTCCAGTTTCTGGCTTTTGTTTTTATTTTCCTAACAGTGTCTTTTAAATACCAAACATGTTTAATATTATGAAATCGAATGTATGGTTTTTAAAAAATACTTTGCTGAGGTATACTGACATACCAAATAGGTACATATTTAGTGCATCAAACTTGAGAGTTTTGAGATAAGTATACACTTGTGAAACCATCACCAGAATCAATGGCATAAACATGTCCATCATCTCCAGGAGTTTCCTTCTACTCTCCTTATTGTTAAATTTTTACTTATTTATTTTTTGTTAAAGCAACACAATACAAGATCAACTCTCCTAGCAATTTTTACAGTATACAATATAATATTGTTAACTATTACTCTATGCTGTACAGTAGATTTTTATGATTTATTCGTCTTGTAGAACAAAAACTTTGTACCCTTTGGCCACTAACTCCTGACTCTCCTGCCCCTCCCTGGCCCCTAGTAAGCACCATTCTATCCTTCCTCTGCCTCTGTAAGTTGAGCTATTGCAGATTCCTCTGATAAGGGGATCATGTAGTATTTGTTCTTCTGTGTCTGTTTATTTCACTTACTATAATCTCCTCCATATTAATTCATGTTATCAGAAATAGCAAGATTTTCTTCATAAGGTTGAATAATATTTCACTGTACGTAAATACTACATTTAAAAAATCCATTCATCTGTCAATGGACATTTAGGTTATATCTTTGTTTTGGTTAGTGTGAATAATGCTGCAATGAACATGGAAATGCAGGTCTTGAAGAAGACTTGGTTTCAATTCCTTTGAATATGTACCCTGAAGTGGGACTGCTAGCTCATATGATATTTCTATTTTGAATTTGTATTGATTTAAAAACTTTTATGTCTTGCACCATTCATGTCATAATTAACAAATCTTTGCCAAATCCAAGATATGCAATATTTTCCCCAATGTTTTATTCTAGAATGATATACTTTTAGCCTTGTCATTTAGGTTTATGATCCATTTAGAGTTAATATGATGTGAGGTTCCTGTTATTGAATATGACTGTCCAAGTGTGTAAGCATGGTTTATTGAAAAGATCATCTTTTCCTCATTTAATTGTTATGTTGCTTTTGTTCAAGATCAACTGATCATGTGTCTGTGAGTCTCTTTCTAGGTCCTTTATTCTGTTTTAATGTTTAAGAGAATTTACATCAAAATTATAGTTTCTCAATGACTGTATTTCATAAAAACAGTGTCAGTTTTTTCCGTTCCTCTAATTTGTCCTTTTAAATATTTTTATTGCTAATATTGTTCCTTTGGACTTACATATGTATGTGTATCTTGGAATACTTCTGTGAATATATACAAAAATATCTGCTGGGGTTGTTACTGGGATTAAGTTGATTCTATAGATTATTTTGGAAAGCATTAACATTTTAATATGCGTCTTTTAATCTACAAACACAATGACTCTTAACTTATTTAAATCGGAAATTTCAGAATTTTTGATTGTTTCAATGTACAAGTCTTGTATGTCTCTTGTCAAATTTACTCTAAATATCATTCTCAATTCTTATTGTTTATTGTTAATATATGTAAACAGTACAATTTTGTATTCTGAGCCTGTATCTTGCAAGTTTACCAGACTCATTGATTAGTTTTAGTAGCTTTTTAGAGTTGTAGATTTTATAGGATTTGCTATATGGACAATTATGTGGTATAAAAATGATAGTTTTTTATTTTTAAATGTGATTCACTTTTCTTATTGACTAATTGTAAAGATCTTTCTTCTGTTCCTTTTTCTCTTTCTTCTACTTAGGTATTTCCACTTGTGTTTGTCAAACAGTTATTGCATATTTTGTTCTTTTTCTTCAGTCTTTCTGCCTTTGCTTTTCAGTATGCAAGGATTCTATTGCTACATCCTCCAGCTCAGAGATATTTCCTTAACCATGTCCAATCTACTAATAAGCCCATCAAAGCAATTCCTCACTTCTAATACAGTGTGTTCTTTTCCTCTACCATTCACTTCTGGATCTTTTTAAAGAATTTCCATCATTTTGCTTACCTTGCCTGTCTTTCTGTCACATTGTCTACTTTATCCATCAAATTCCTTAGCATACTAATTATAATTGTTTTAATTTTTGGTCTGATAATTTCAACATCCCTGCCATGTGTGCTTCTGATGCTTGCTCTGTGTCTTGAATTTGTTTTGCCTTTTGGTATGAGTTGTAATTTTTTTTCTTGATAGGCAGACATGAGGTACTGGGTAAATGGAACTACTGTAGATAGATCTTTATTAATAAACTGGTGTAGGGAAGAGAATGAGTTCTACAGTCCTGTGATCAGATGTCAGTATTTTAGTAAGCCTATGCCTCTGGACTATGAACTTCAGAAACGTGTTTAATATTTTTTCTCCGTTTTTAGGCAGGAGAGGGTGGCTAGACATGCTGGAATTGGGCATTTCCCTTCCCCGAGTTAGTTAGGCTTGGATAATACCCCAGCATGTTAGGCTCTGGTTACCTAGTTGCCTGTAAGGGTAGGACTTGCTAAGAAACAGAGTGCTCTTGCCTGTGGTTTTGTTTTTATTGTTAAATGTATTGGAGTGTCATTGGTTAGCAAAAATTACATAGGTTCCAGGTGTACAACTCCACTGTGCATTATCTACGTGTTGCATTGTGCATCACCCAGAGTCAGTTCTCTTTCAATCACCATGTATTGGACTCCTCCTCCCTTCTCTCCTACTCCCTCCCCTCTTGCCCTCAGGTAACCACTAAACTATTGACTGTGCCCATGAGTTGTTCCTTTGTTGCATTCAGTTTTATGTTCCACATATGAATGAAGTCATATGGTTCTCGTTTTTTTCTGTCTTGCCTATTTTGTTTAGCTGATCTCAAGGTCCATCTATTTTGTCACAAATGGAAGTATTTCATCTTTTTTCATATCTGGGTATCTACCCCCAACATTTGAAAACCTTAGTTCACAAAGACGTATGTACTCCAATGTTCATCTCAAAGCTGTTCACCGTGGCCAAGTCATGGATACAACCAAAGTGCCCTCAGACAGATGCCTGGCTAAGGAAGCTGTGGGACATACACACAATGGAATATTACTCTTGCCGATTTTTAAATGCTTCCTTTTCCCTTTCCCTGCTGGAAGCAGGAGGCAACTTATCCTTGAAATTTTCTTTGGGAAACTGTTGGATCTCCTGGAGACATATTTCACAAAATTGTGGGTTCTCCCTTATATTGAGTAACCCTGGAGTTTTTGAGTCTCTGACTTGTCCACACTGGGCCTCCAGCAATTCATCAATTACAATTGAAGATTTCCAACCCCAACACTGGTTCCTGAGGTGGTTTCTGCTTGTGAATCCCTTCTTTGGTAAACAGTGACTCCCTGTAGTTGCCTGTCTTTCTAATCCTGAGGACAGTGGTTTGCTCTGTATCTCTGATGTCTTTCTTATGTTATAAACCAACAGTAGTGTGTTATAATTCTGGCTTTATAAAATCTTGTGCCTTTCTTTTAAATTAAGAGGAGAAGGTAGGAAAACATACTTATAGAGTATTTGACAAGTATATTAATCCAAATACTTACCACTTTCTGTGCTCCTGTGGATTTGAGTTACTGTCTGGTGTCATTTCCTTTCTCCAAAATAGTTCCATTCCCTGCCCCTTCTTTGTGCTTTTATTAGTATATAGATTATACTTATGAGACTATAATCCTGACAAAATTTGAAAATTCTTGTTTATGTAATTTTCTTTTCAGTCAATTAGGAGAACAAAATATATTTATGTTTTTGTTTACATTTACCTATATAACTACCTTTACCTGTGCTTTTTATTACTTTATATGCATTCAGATAACCATCTGATATCATTTCCTTTCATCCTGAAGAACTTTCTTTCATGTCTTGTGAGGCTGATCTTCCAGCAATAGATTTTCTCCATTTGAGTTTATATGGAAACAACTTTACTTTCCTAAGCAGCTTCTGGTTTAAGTAAAGAATTAATGGGAACCAAATAGATGCATCACTGAGAGTGCAGAATAGCACAGGCAATGAGGTGTAGACGGGCACCATGGCTGAGGGACAGGGAAGTAGGGGGAGAGTCCGACCTTAGATCACACCCATTTGGAGAGAACTTGAACAGTGTCTGAGTTGGTTAGGGTTGCTGGAAGAGAGCACCTCAAACTGGGTGGCTTGAAAAACAGAATTTAATTGTCTCACAGTCCTGGAGACCAGCAGTCCATAATCAAGGTGTCAGCAGGGTTATGTCCTGCTAAAGATGGTGAGAGAAGGATCATTTCCAAGTCTTTCTTTTAGTCTTGTAGACAGATGACTTCCTCTGATGTCGCATCCATGTTAACATGGTGTTCTTCCTCTGTGTGTGTGCATGGGGGTGGGGGCAGAGAGAGAGAGAGAGAGAGAGAGAGAGAGAGAGAGAGAGAGAATGTGTCTTTCTCCAGATATCCTTACTACAAGGATGCAAGGCATACTGGCTTATAGGTTACCATAATGATCTGATTTTAACTTGATTATCTTGTAAAGACCCTATTTCCAAAAAAGATCGCATTCTGAAGCCAGTGGGTTAGGACCGCAACACAATACAACATATGAATTTGTGTGTGTGGTGGGTGACAGGTAAGATATTTTTAAATCAATGAGTCTGTTACTCTTTGATTTTAAATTTGTTATATTCTACAACTAAAATGCAGAATGAGGAGCCTATCATTTTGATCCAGTCTTGTTTCACCTTGTGAAATACAGGCACTCCTCACTTAAAGACCGAGTACTGTTCCTACAAGCAGGTCATTTAAGTGAATTGGTCGCTGAGTGAGGAGCAGGTATCTTGGGGTGTGTTGTGGCACCAAAAGGTATGTGTTTTTCAATAGGTATCACATGACACCACACTTATTAACAAAATAGTCTGTGTGATTGTTAACACTTCATGTAGTGAATATTAATCAACAGCAGGAAGCAGTCAAAGACTGAGACAGGGGATTTCCCTGCACTGGAGAACAGGTTGTAAGGTGACATGTCACTAAACGGGTAGGTTGTTAAGTGAGGAATGGCTGTATCTAAAGTTCTAAATCCTAGAAGGTCTCCTGAGACACTCCCTCAGGTTGACTACATGAATGCCTTTGATTAGAAGAAAATGTAGGAATTCAGATTTGTCTACTTGGAATGGGAAGGCTTAGATTTGATTGTATAAAAATAAAAACATCCCTCAAAATAGCTGAATAAACAAATTTAAAACCCAAAATTTTGGAGAATGTATGTGCAACATATGTAATAGGCAAAGTAGTATTCATATTGTCCAAAGAATTTTTATAAATAACCAAGAAAAAGACAATCTATTAAAGTGACAACAGAAGGGCCAAGGTGTTCAAGTGCCCTAGTAAGTAATCAGAAAATGTAAATAAAAATACCAATAAAATATTATCAAGTTACCTAAAATGTAAAAAGATTGCTATTAATATAGCATTAAGCAGGATTCAGGGAGATAGGTTTCCCATGTCATGTTGTTGACAGTGTAGGTTGTTACAGTCATTTTGGAAGACAACTTTTCATTAGCTATAAATATACAAAATAGGCATAGTCTTTGATCCAGCATATCCACTTCTAAGAATAGAAAAAATATATATACATATATGTTATATATTGTATCATATGTGTATAAATGAACATACATATATACATATGTGTGTATAGATGTTGATTTATGGTTCAGTTTAGGATGATAAGATAGGTAAAAAATCCAACATTATTAGTAGTTGAGCAAGTTAATTGAATTATTCTATAAGCATACTATAAAGTTCATGCATGTGTGTGTATATGTGCACATCTCAAACACTTTTTTAAATCATAAAAATAAAATAAAATTCTAGGAAAACACATATTAATACATATGATCTAGTTTATGTAAAAATTGTGTAGATATTTATATGAATATCAACATTATATATACATGTAAATAGTATACAAATATTCAAGGGAAAACGAAAAGAAACAGGATTGTCAGGACACGCTACGAACTGCCGAAATGGGTTATTACAGGAGCTGGAGAGGAAATGGAATAAAGGTGGGGACAGTTAGTGTTCGACTTTCAGGTTCTCACTCTACAAACTGAGGTAATATCCTGAGGTTTTCTTTTAAGATGCATTGAAACATCTTATTTAAATATGTTGTCTGCCACAATGGGAAAGGATTTGTGTTTTATATTTTGTGTAATATTGAAAATAGTACAACATACATT
>PVJL010008269.1:0-68437 GCA_004026885.1 Lyroderma lyra
GGGAGGAGGAGGGAGCTGACGCCCTGCTTCCATCAGGAAGCTCTTGCCCGGGAGCAGTGGTCCTCAGACTGGGCCACGGCAGGGGGAATCACCGGGGAGCTCCTACCGTGCCTGGACCCTGAGCGGAGACTCCGGTTGAATCAGCCTCAAATGCAGGTTGGGCCCTGGGATTTTTTGAAGCTTCCAGAAGTGATTTTCATGTGCAACCAGGCTTGAAAAGCACTGAGAGAGAGACAGAGACAGAGAGACAGAGACAGACAGAGAAGCAGAGATAGAGACAGAAACACAGAGAGGCGGAAACGAATACAAGATGGAGATGGACATGGTGAGAAGGCAGCAGAGGAGCAAACAGGCCAGAAGGAAAGCGGAGAAATGAGGGGAGAAGGCGGTGTGGGTGGGAGTAGGGGGACAGGACGGTGCGGGGAGGGAAGCCCACCTTTCATCATGACAGTCTCCGGGAAGGGCTTCAGTCTCTGGCGGCCACCACGACAGCCTTGACCCCAGCCCTGCTCCCGCACTTACTTTCTCATGTTCTCTCCTCCTGAGGCTCCTTCCTGGAAAATTTCCTGGAAGGGCTCACTCAGCTCCAGTCTGCTTCCTCCGGAATCGCACCCCCGTGACACTCCCTGCGGCCCCCTCCCCAGCCCTCCACGACTCCCCTCCCCGCTGCGCAGCAGTCACGCCCACAGCGACCTGCTTTGTATGCCTGTGGGCCCTTGTGACCCGAATAAACTGCACCCCAGTCACTCAGCACATCAGCCCTTGGTGACACAGAAGTCAGAGGCAGTTTCCTCGTCTGGGTCCCTTTTGCTCCAAATGACTTCCGCTGTTCCTCTAACGGTGCCGTTTCCACGGTCGTCTCTTCTTTCTCCTAATCTTTCTCTCCTTCCAAAGCCCAAACCCTACCCACAGACCCTCAGGTGGACCAAACACCCCTGACCCCCTGGATCTCAAGAAAGCCGACATCCCTTGGTGGCTCCCCGAGCCCTCTGGCCCCCAGCTGCAGGCTGCTGAGCTGGGCCCCTGCGGGCGGGCTGATTTCCCCGCGGCGCAGTAACAGCCGCTTCGTTAAGGAAACTGCACGCTCGGCTGGGCCGCAAGCACCCGGAGCGCAGCGCAGAGGCCAGGAAATGAGGCCTGCGAACAGGGCCAGGCCGCTCCCGCGGCCCCAGGCTCCCCGCACCCGGCCCTCCTCCTGCCGCCTCCCAGGCCCTCCCCTCCCCGGCCCACTCCCTTCCCTGCGGCTGCTTCCCTCTCCTGTCCAGCTGAACCATCCGGGGTTTCGGGGGGCCTCCCTGGGACTTGACCAATCCTAAAAAGAGGGGACAATAGGCCCATTTTCCTGAGACAGGCCCGCCCACACTGGCAGTGACCTTCCAGGCTGGCCCTGGGCCCCCCAAGCCCTCAGCCCCCAATCTGGGAAAAGGAAGCTCAGAGTTGAAATGGCAGAGTTGTGGGGTGCACTCTCAGAAGCCTCCCCAGGGCCTGCTCAGCCACCAACGACCAAATTCTCTGACTAGTGTTACTTCTCTGAGCCCGTGTGTCTCTGCCTATAAAACAGAGAACACGTTACTGGCCTCTTGGGTTGTAGTAAAGTCTAAAGCATTCGGACCCCCACATAATGAAAAGTTCCCCACAAATGGCAGCTATTGTTACTGTTATTATCATTATTACTTGCTTCTAGCCTATTGAATGGTCTGAATTTGGTGGGATATAAAAAATGAAACAAAATTGAAAAGTCACTGCCTTCCACCTGCTCCGTCGAAATCCACCTTGAAACCATCTCCCAGTGACAGTTTGGGTAGACCTCAGGGCTTTCAGGTCGCGTTTAGTTATTCGAAGTCGAGTTCAGAAGGGTTGAGTACTCCAGTGTGGCACCCTCTTTATGCCTTGTCCCCTCCCTCCTCTCAGGCTCATAGCTCAAGACACAGAGCAGGGTAGGGACGCCTGCCCAGGCCCTCCACACCTCCTCCCACTCCGGCTGGGGGTGGCAGTGCATGGTCTGATTCTTGGCCTCCGCCGTGGACGTGGCCCCTTCCTTGTGGGGAGACCACTCCTCTGATGAGCTCCATCCACCTCTGGAAGCTGTCAGTGTGGCAGGCCTGCAAACGCTGGCTGTCTCATAGGACACCCTGTGGGTGGGCTCTGTGGCAGACAGTATTGATTCCCGGCCTGGGAGACCCCACCCCAGCTCCTGTCACCGGGAGTATGGTGTCACAGCCTCATCCAAGCTGAGGACCCCTCTCCTGGCAGGCAGGCTTGGGTGGAGGGTCAGCAGGCCAGCTGGACCTGACAGCCCTTCTGCAGCACTCGCCTGGCCCACGGAATGTACACTGCATATTCGACGCACTTAACAGTGGGACGCTGGTCTCCTTCATGGCTGCCGTCCTGGCCCTATGGTGCTCTGTGGATCTGCCTGGACAGATGCTACTGGGAACATACATGCCAGGATCCCCTTCCTGAGGGTGCCTCAATCTCTCTGAGTTATTCTCCTGAGAGTGCCTCCAAAACACAGCACGTAGGATGTGACTCTTTGCTCCTTTCTTTTGCCCAGCATCCTTTTCCATCCCAGGAAGGGAGAGGGCCGGGGTGATGGCTGAGGGTAGCAGGCCTTTGAGGAGGCCCCGAGGGAGGTGCCTGGCTCTGCCTGTTGTAGAGGATGGGGTACTGAGCCCTTCCAGGCCCTCTGTTCTGGGCCCTCACTGCCACGTCTATGGCATCAGGAAACATCCCACTCAGCTGCCTGTTCATCATTATTATTGATTGAATAATGAAGCCAAAATAGAAGTGGGGAGTGTTAATCAAGAAACAGTGAGTTGGAGACGGGCTGTCCCTCCTCTGAGAGCCTGATTCTAATACCAGCAAACAATTAAAATCTGTCCCCAAATTTAACATTGCCAGTGTGAGGCGTGGTTTGACCTGAAAGGGGGTGCCCAGACCACCCACTCCCAGCAGTGCTTGGACGGGTCAGATGATTCTGATGGGACACACAGCAAAAACCAAGCTCACAAGCTCACAATCCTTACTGCTGCCCAGGAGTGGCCCCCTGGTTGCACCACCGACTCACGAGTGTACCCCAAGAGTTGGGGGGTCGCTGTGAGGCAGTGGAAGGAGCACTGGGCCGAGAGGCAGAAGTCCTGGTCAGCATTAGGTTCTTCTGCTTACCATGTGACCCTGGCCAGGTCACCAAGCCCTTGCAGTCCATCTTTGAAAGAGGAATGGGCAACAGCACTCATGCTCCGAGGTGGTGTTCGGAATTAAATGAGATTCTACGAGTGAAGTTTGTCCCTGTGGAGCACTGGGCTGATATGAGGGGTCACCTTACCAGGGACACCCTCACACTCCTCATAACCCCGTCTGTCATTTCCACCCAAGACCACAGCTGTCCCTCTCTCCCCAGACCTTCCGGTGGCCGGTGGCCAGCAGCATCGACAACAATGAGATACTCGAGGTTCAGATCTTCAACTACAGCAAAGTCTTCAGCAACAAGTGAGTGCAGGGTGGGGGAGGAGAGGCGGGGCCGAAAGGGCTGGGGGCCTGCGCTGCTCCTTGGGCTTCCCTCTCCTTTGGGTTTAAAAGGGGAACCCCCACCCACAGGCTGCCTTGGCTTGACCTTCAAAGACTCCCTTACCTCAGAGTTGTCCTCAGAGTCCCCCAGCCCTCCCAACCATGTCAACCAAGAATACCTCACCCTCCTGTTCACCCCTTCTGTCCCCAGTCCCATCACAACTTCCTGTCTCCTTCTTTAAGTCTTCCCCTTACCCCATGCTGGGTGACAGTTGCCCATCAGAGAAGCTAGTGTAATGGCTGCTAATATCCTCCAATAGAGCATCTGTAGGCTTGAGGGCAAACTTGTCACACCTGTGGAAGACAAGCACTCTGAGGAAGCTTGGTGTGATGATTTAGGAGTCAGGCAAGCTTGATCTCCAATCCCAGCTCAGCCATGTACTGTGTGACCCTGGGCAGGTTACATAACGTCTCTGAGTTCAATATACTCGCATGTAAAAAGGGTAAGTACTTGCCTCAAAGGGACGCTGTGAGAGTTAAATGAGATAGATGTTTGTTTATTAATTCATTCCCCAAATGTTTACGAAGGGCCTACTCTGCGTCAGGCACAGAACTGGGTGCTGAACCCAGTGAGGTGCCTCCCCTCATGGAGCCTACATTCTGCAATGAAACACACCCACCACGTGAGCATTGCCACTACCAGAGGTTCAATAAAAATAGTTCCCATTATTCTCTCTGGGCAACAAGCAGAATTCAGAATGATCTGAACAGCCTGGAATGGCAGCTGAATATAATAAATGACAATTCCTGTCTTGGGTTCAAAACCCAATCACTCTTATGCATGCTAGAGCATACCATGGCTGAACAGCAACATGTCCAAAAGGGGGGTATCCCTCACAGACCGCTCAGGGTGACTCAACAGTGGGGGGAAAAGCTGACCTAGTCGTAGGTCGTATTAATGCAGTAGAGACCCCCAGGTCTGCTCGGCCCACCTTGAACGAGGTCCTCCTTCAGGACTTCCCGGTGAGGACGAGGTGCTGGGTCCACAGGATCTTGTGTCCCCTTCTGCCTGCCTTGGACCCCTGGGGGGTGGCCTGACCCAGGTGCCAGTCTCCTGGGGCTCCTGAATAATTCAGGAGCCAGGAGAGCAGTGGAGGCTCAGCCATCGGTCTCCTGCACTTGACACCAGCTCCCAGGGGAAAGCGATGAATTATTGACAGGTCCTGGTGCCTGGTTGCAGCTCTGTTGTGGTCAGTCTGTGGGCTGGTCTGCGCCTGAGGCGCCCTCCCTTCTGGCTCATCACCTGGCGATCCTGGGGGGCCAGCCCAGCCTCCTGGGCAGCTGTGGGCTCTGTGGGTCGTGCCCTCTTTTCAATGGGTGACTAAATGGGCCGTGAAGGCAGGCTGTCAGAGGACGGAAGATTAGTTCCCAGATTCCGCACCCAACAACCTAGGAAGTTGAGGCTCAGAGAGGGTCCTTTCCCAGGGTCACTCAGCAGGCTCGGGGCAGAGCCAGGTCTTCAACCCAGACCTCTCGACCCCTTTCCCGGGATGAAGGGCCTCACACTCCCACTTTCCAGGGAAGGACCCAGCTGCCCAAGGGCATGTGTGCTCGCCCTTCCTCAGTTGCCCTGGATCCCACCTGCCCAGGCAGCGGTCCACGCTGACCCGCCCAGTGGCACAAAGATAATAGGCAGACCCCAGTGAGCCTGGGGGTCACCTATCACCCCAGAGCCAGGGCTTCCTTCCTGTCTATAGAAGGGGACAGTGGGGGGACATTCGGTTGGAAGCAGCATTAGGACACTTGTTTTCAAGCTGTGTTTTCAGAGCAAGCACTGTTTTTGCTTAGACAGTACATTCCAGACCTGTAGGAAGAGCCAAGTTTTATAAAAATTTTATCATTTAAAAAATGTTTTCAATTTTATATAAGACTGAGATAATATCAACTGTTCATTTCAGAGAATACTATTTTTAATTTTTGTTTGGGAGGTTGGGGGGAACCGTTAGATGTTAAAGCCCCCAAGCCACCCCTGGGAGTACATGACGAGCAGATTCCTTTGGTGGAGCTTCCGCCCAGGGTTCCAGCCCTGCCCTCTGGGCCTCAGTCGGGCCCCAGCTCGGTGAGGCTGAGCACCTGCCCCCAGAGCTCGCCCTGCTCGGGAGGCCAGCACTGCGTGGGCCCTCCAGGTGGCACACTAAGGGGGTCAGGAGGGGCCAACATCTGAGTGCCATGGTGTTGGGGGAGTTCTACTCCAGTGTTCTCACCACCGCACAGTGAATCGGGCCGTATCACCCCCTTTGGGGAGGTGGATAAAAAACAAGGCTCAGAGAGGTTAAAGAACTGGCCAAAGCCACACAGCCATCAACTGGTGCAATCCCCCTTCGACCCTGCTGGGTGAACCCACCTCTGTCTACACTGCCTCCCGTTAGAGAAGGCATTTAGTGCACATGGACAGGACTCGGGTCAGGGCCTTTGGAGCGGGGGGTTTCCAGAGGCAGACCCCAGCTTACTGTGCGACTAAAGCAGTGGCCAGATGGGCGAGTATAAGAGCAGCTGTGGCTCAGCGAGATCCCCATCACGGGGCGTCCGGCAGGGGCTGGACAGCATGTGTCAGGGACAATATTCTTGACCTTCTTCTTTAAGGAACTCTGGGCAAGCTCTCCTCTCAGGCACCTCTCCAACCTAAAGGCCTTTGACTGACCTTTAAGCCTGAAGGTGCCAGAGGCTCCTCTGAGTACGGCTGGAAGGGTGGGTGGGTGGGGGAATAGCTCCATCCTGCCCCCTGGGGGCGTCTTGTGACATTGCAGCAGCTCTGCTGATCTTGGACCTTGCCCGAATCTAGGGAGAGATGTGCCCAGTTGCCCAGCACTCAGCAAGTGCTCAACGGCTCCCAGTGGAACAAAGACAGGCTGAAGTTCCAGTCGGCCAAGGGCAGTAGTAGAACAGGGGTTCTGAGTGTGCTCCCCAGCCAGCATCATCAGCATCACCCACAAACTTGTCAGAAACACGCATTCTCGGGCCCCACCCGCCTGCTGGATCAGACGCCCTGGTGTGGGGCTGGATCTGGCCAGCTCCCGAGAGCAGGTGGTACAAGTCTCTCCCAGCTCTGAGTCCAGTGACTTCACAGGAGGAGCCTGAAATTGGTCGTGGGGGGCCTATGTACACCACGGGAGTCACAAAAGCTGTAGTTCAGGCCTACCTTTCCTCTCCACCAACCAAGCAGTCATTAAACAGGCCAGCACAGCCAGGCATAGGTGGTTCTGTTCTTGCTGACGTTTGAGAACCCCTAATTTTGAACCAAAAGAGGGGAGACTGTGAAAAATGAGGGTGTTCTTTTGTGTCTACTGTAGTCTACTGTTAGAATGTGCACACAGTATAGTAGCTACAAGCCTACCGCTCTCCCTTTATAAAGACAAAAGTGAGACTCGGGGACAGTGCTCCAGGACCCCTGACCCCCTAGGCCAGCACTTCTCTCTGTGCACTACCTGAGCTGGGAGAGGCCAGCATGCAGCTGGGGAAGGAGGTCTACGTCTGAGAAGCAACTAGAAGCCTAGCCAGGCTGTAGAATAGAGCAATGATATGAGCAGTTCATCCCTCAGGGAAGGAAGGCCAGCGGGCTCTGAGCTCCAGGGGGCAAAGTTTTATATTCATCTAACATGGCTGCTCCCGCCACTTCCTCCCCTCACACAGGTACTAGGCTTTAAAACAAACAAACAAACAAACAAGAACAAACAGTGTTCCTCCTTCATGGCCCTTAGGATGGTCTGAGGTCAAACACGACTGTTAAAGTAAGAATTCTTGATACCTCACATCACCCAGGTTTGCCATTAATGAGATGTGTCCCTTCCTGTTTTCTTGGCATCACCTCCATTTCTATAAATCAAGGCCAGCACCGGAGGACCCCAAGTCCTCTCCAGCTCTCAAGCGCTGTGGATGCCCCCCTCAGCATTGGTCCCTTCACCCAGACACGGTGTACTTCAACCTATCCCATGTGGCATCGCCACGTGAGAACATCTCCGAGTCCCCGTTCTCTCCCAAAGCGACGACCTTCAGACCATAGGGTGGGGCGGGTTCGTCCGCTCAGCCAGCTTGCACTGGGCACCGCTGTTGTTCAGGAATCCAGCCAGCAGATACTGAGCACTTCTACGTGCTGGAAACACCCAACAGAGGCTGGAAGAGGAAACAGCCCCTGCCCTGAAGGGGCTCACCCGCTTAGTAACACCGGACGCTCCTGGGGTACTGACCATGAGCTCGGGGTTCTAGTAAGGACCGGCACGGCGGGCCTCAGTCAGTCCTGTCAGTAGCAGCTCTGACAAGGGGTTCTTAGCTCACTGTAGGACGGAACTGGGGCTGAAAGAAGCAGGGAACTTGCTGGTAAGTATCAGGGTTGGGGTTCAGACCCCCGTCTCTCACAGGCCTGCACTGCCCCTCCCGCTAGGCATCTGGGAATATGGGGTCCCGCACTCAGATAGGTCCTCACGCTTGAGCAGGATGAATGAATGAGCCAGGGGCGGCCGAGGAGGGCGGAGACCTTGGTCAAGGTCAGGGCAGTGCAAGGGGGAGGAGCTGCTCGAGTGTCCAGGAGCCTCCGGTCCTTCCCAACAGCCTCTATGCTGAATATCGGGAAGCTGCTTTGCAGGGGCTCAGCTGAACCCCGATTCCACATACCCGAGGAACAGAAGGCTCCACCATCACGCCTTGTCTCCCAGTCTGAGAACACCCCACCGCCGTGCCCAGTGCCCTCAAGCCCTCCCAGGGAAATGCATGTCACACGCACAACCACACACAAGTGTTAGGGGTCATGTACCCTCTTGGACATGCCACCCTGGCTCCGGGGCCACCTTCCCCCACCCCAGCCTGGACACTGAGCAAGTGCTCTCTGTCTCCCACCCACTCGTCTCCTTCCCAGCCACTCACAGCCTCTTGGGATGTCAGCTCCTCACTCTGGCCCCTTCACCTGAGACCATCATGTCCCCCTGCTGTTCACAGGCTCATCGGGACCTTCCGCATGGTGCTGCAGAAGGTGGTAGAGGAGAGCCACGTGGAGGTGACCGACACGCTGATTGATGACAACAATGCTATCATCAAGGTGGGTGTGCCCCAGAGAGTCCCTGGGCTTGCCCATTGTGGAGTCACCTGGGGGGGGGGGGCTGCTTTACCTCCCTCCCCCTACACATAGTATGGTCCGGGGGGCACTTCTCCTGGATGGAGAGGTGAGGCAGAAGGAGGAAGGGACTCAGGTCAGACTCTGTCAGAGCCCCTCTGCCTGGTGGCTGTGGCCGGAGCCCTTGGGGCACAGCAGGGTCTGCTGTCCCAACATGGACATTGCAGGCCTTCCTGCAGTGAAAGGCGTGAGAAGAGGTACCATTTGAAATGGGACAGTACCGTTGTTTTCTGTCCCATTTAAAATGGTACATCTGGTCAGCCTTGCAGCTGGGGATGCCCTCTGTTTTCCACCAAGGGGTCCTTCCATCTGGACCCAGCTCAGCAATCACAGAACAGGTCTCCCTGGTCATCCGAAGGCCAGGCTGAGCCTGCTGGCCGCTCCAGGGCATGGTCTTCACTCTGCATGCCTGCCTTGGCTTCTCTCTAAGACCAGCCATTCTGTGAGGGCAGGGACCCCACTTTCTATTCTGTTGGTCACATCCCCTCCCAGCACTTTCAACATGAGCACACATGTAGTGGGCCTTGGTAGCAGCCTCAATGGCAGGACTGCAGCCATAGGGAACCAGAAGGGAAGGACCCCTCTCTAAGGAGTGTCAAGGCTAGGCAGAAATTCCCATGGTGCCTTGCTGTCTCAAGATACCTCCTTGCTGAAACAAGGAGAGCATTTGGGGCTTCTCAGCGTGGCCCCAGCCGGGTCATTCTCTTCGTGGGCAGGTGCAGGCGGAAGGGGGGCGGTTCTTAAAGTCAGGGGGTTGGGGTCTCCATCACTCCACAGAGGGGGAAGGGGATGCAGAACAGCTATGCGCCTGTGGGAATGGAGGACTTGGAAGAAAACGGAGTGTGGGAAGTGAGACGAGAGACCTGGGCAAGTGGGCAGGGGGACAGGCAGGCAGCCCGCGCCCCCCGTTTTTAGAGTCAGACTTAGGAATTCAGTTGAGGAAAGGACTTACAGACCATCTAGCCCCGTTGCTGCCAATTTGGTGGATGGGAACCCTGATGTCCTGGATGGAGAATGGATTTGGTCAAGGTCAGACAGCTGGTCAACAGCAGAGCCCGCACTGGGACCAGGGTTTCCAATTCCAGGTCACCATTTCCCGCCACAACATACTTGGTCACCGGAGAAGGGCCACACCAGTTCATTGAGAAGGACGTAGGGCTTGGAGTCAGCCCGGCTGGGTTCAAATTCCAGCTCCAGCACTTCCTAGCTGGGTAACTTTGAGCAAGTAGCTTGTGTCTCTGACATGTGAGGGAGATTGAAGTGCTGAGAAGATCAAATGAGCTTACATTAAAGCATGTTCGCATGACGTTTAGCACAGTGAAGTCTCACAAGACGTGTGCACCTTTTCCTTCCCCGGGAAGTCTGAGCCTGGGCATTTGAAGGTCCGCCCACTGGGTCCAGGTTGCCTGTGTGAGTCTCGGGAGCAAGTCACCCCAGACCTGTGAGGAAGGGCAGATGGGACTGGGGCCCTCCCAGCACCTGTGTGGGTTGAGAAAGTGACTAGACTGAGCTTTTCCTGTGCAGTGGGGAGAAAGGAGAGCTAAAAGGAGGTAAGTGGCCCCAGGATACAGAGCAAGAGGCCCAATCAGGTTTCCTAAGTACCCAGCCTGGGCTCCACTTTCCCCCGGAGAAGATCCCAGGGCGCCCCCAGGTCCCATCCTCTCCAGGGTAGGAGGGTAGATGTCAGATGAGCAGGAAGAAGTGCTGACCCCACACCTTTGGAGGGTCTCCAGGGCCCAGGCTCCTTTCCTGGAGGCCACACTCAGCTCACGTCGTCACGTCACCAACAGGCGTCAGGAGCGAGGGGAGCTCAGCCGATCTCAGGCAGGCCACTCCTCACGCCGGCAGGCAGTCCTCGTTCTGAGGACAAGGGGGTGACCTACTGAATGACGCTCCTGATTATGTATGCAGTGGACTCAGAGAGTCCGCCCTAGTCCAGGCTCAGCTGTCCAGGGCAGGCCCCCTACCTTGGGCACCAGGGAAGAATAGAGCCAAGAGCAGCAGCCCGTTAAGTTGACTCAGTCTGTGCATGTCTGTCTTTCTGAGCTTCTGTTTTCTCGTCTGCAAGATGGGAGCGTATGGAGAGGATAATATTCAGCCTGCCATCCTCCAAGCAAGGGGCGGGAAAGCACTTTGCAGACATCCCAAAGCGGAATAGGTGGGGTTGGGATTGCTCCTGCTGCCTCAGCTGCTCACCCCGCTCCTCTCTCCCTCCAGACCAGCCTGTGCTTGGAGATCCAGTATCAGGCTACTGATGGCACAGTGGGCTCCTGGGATGATGGGGACTTCCTGGGGGAGGAGTCCCTCCAAGAGGAAGAGAAGGAAAGCCAGGAGACAGATGGGCTGCTCCCGGGCTCCCGCCCCAGCTCCCGGCCACCAGGCGAGAAGAGCTTCCGGAGGTAACAGGCTGGGCCCTCTGCCCCCAAAGACGCAGGGCGCGTGCTGGGGTCCTCTGAAAGGCCTCTCCAGGCCTGACTGGCTTCAGAGTAGGGCTGAGTTGCTGGAGAGACATACAAGAAGCAGAAAGGTGTTTCTCCACCCGGCCCCCTTCTCCAAAACACACTGGGAAGGCCGCAGGGTAGTTGGGATCAGCCTGAGGGTTCAGGCCTCTCCCAAGCCAGGCGGCTGACCTCTAATGTGAGGAGAAGAGGCTAGGCCTCCTGCTCCCTCAGAGGGAGAAGCAGGCGGGGGGAGCCCTGATCTCTCTGGTCCAAGGCCCAGCAATGTCAGATCAGCCCCAGCGGCCTGGCCTCCGCCCGTCGCCCAGTTGAAGGCCCCCGTGAGGGCCGCCTTTTCCTGCCGGAGTGAAGCTGGAGGTCCTAGTCAGGAGCAGGCCTCTTTTCTGTTGAGAAGGACGCACCTTGGCCGCCTCAGTGTCTGTTCACACCTGCAAATGTCCTGCCACACAGATGGCAGGAAGCTGTGTCCAGGCCTAGGCTTTCCAAATAAGGCCATTTTTACAAAAAAGGAAACACAATGACTCTTAGGGCTCAGAGAGACAGAATCTGGGCTAGTGACATGTCTGTAGGCCCTGAGGTCACGGGGGATTGTGTGTAAACTGCAGGTAAGTTGAAGGTGAATCTAAGGATGGGGTGGGTTTTGAGAGAAAGAGATGCTCCCCTCACACTGCAGTCATCTCCCTGTGATCTCCTGACACCCTTTCTTTTTCAAGCAAGATTAATTTAGTCCCTGTTCTAAAACAGCACAGACTCTAAATTAGTGGAATTAATGTGACACTTTTAGTGGACAAAGTTTTTCTTCTTTGCACTTGGAACACTTGTGCCCCCCACCCGCACCCCCACACACCACAGACACAGACACAAGCTTACGAGACCCTGGGAACCTGCTGGGGAGTAGTAGTAGTAAGGTCACAGGAACCACGTCCGTGACAAATGCGGGGGGACCTTTGACTTCAGGCAGCTTGGAGGCTGCCCTCCTCAGACTCCAGGCTGGATGGGATGGAAAGAGCATGTGATTTGGCCTCAGGAGACCCAGGTCTGTGTCCCAGCTCTGCCTCTTACTAGCCTGTGACCCTTGGCTAGTTGCGTACCTTCTTTACTGTCTCTCCTAACCTGTAAAACGAGGCGCAAGACAATTGCTGGGAGAGCCAAAGTGACGATGGAGGGACAGGTTGTAACTGGGGTGCCCCACGTAAGGGCTGGTGACAAACAGGTTTGGGGCATCTGGACAATGCAAAAGGTCAGGAATCTGGCTGGAAATGGTGAGAGGAAGAGCCAGAACCCAGTGGGGGCACAAAAGGCACCATCTGGTCCCCATCCTCTGTCTCGTGCAGATGAGAACTTGGCAGGGGGCTGTCTGAGACTGCAGGAAAGCTCTAAGAAAAGGTTTTCTGGGGACACGACTGAGAGCCACCTAAGGACCATCAATTGCAGGAAAAGGAGCGCTAGCTCTGAGTCAGAAGAGCCAAGTTCCATTAAGTCCCATCCTGACTGCCACTAACTAGCCAAATGACTTTGAGCAGGTCACCAATGCCCCTGGGTCAGTAGCAGGAATGTGTTGACCATCCTGGCTCTCCTCCACCTTCGACATCCTGAGGGACCCAGGGATCCTCTGGATCCTGTGGGTAGCACCCATGGGACCCAGCCCTTTGGGAGTTCTGGACAGCCAAGAGGGCAGCCATGTCTGGGCAGCCGTGGCTCAGGCCGTACTGATCCAGTTCCTCTCTCAGTCCTCCATGAGTGGCCCGAATGTGTATAAATGGAGCTCCTTCTCGGCTCTGGCCACCTGGCCCTGTACTAAGGGCTCTGCAGACAACGGCAGCCCACAGCTAGAGCTCCACAGTGCCCTGGGCTGGGGTGGGGTCTCACTTACTCACAGGATTCCCCAAACCTCCCCCAGCTGTCAGTATTGCAGAGAAGGAATGAATTAATCACCCCACGGGTGCTTTGCTCTCAGAAGCACAAAATCAGGGCTCTGGACCCTTGCATGTCAGACTGAATCTGCCTCAGTCTCCAAAGAGGGACTCAGCACACGTATGCACATTCACACACAAGTGCTCATGTGTGTGCATGCACTCACGTGCACATACACTCTCCCTCTGCATGAGCGTGAGGCTGAGGAGCTGCACACACGCTTGCTTTCTGGGATTGGCAGCTGACGTGTCTCTCAGAGCCACATCTTAGAAAGGGGCCCGGCCTGTCACCCCGCAACTGCGCTCTGCAGACTTGGGGCTTTCCTGTGAGTTCCCTGTATTCTCAGACTCTCCTCATTTTCTCCACCAGCCTGACCCTCCCGCCCTCCATGGCCCCACCTCCTTCTACCCAACCTCTCTTCCTGGTGTTCTTGGGAATATAGGGGTTCCTGCTGGGCTCCTCTTTGCTGGGTCCCATCTTGGGGGTCCAGTGGGAGGACACTTTCCTTGTTCTATTTAGGGCTCATTCTTCCACTCCAGTGGAAACCCATGGAAGCCAAGTACTTTCCTCCTATGCTTGGGGCCAGAGGGCGGTGGGCCTCGTGGGCATGATTCGGGCTCTGACAGAGATGTGCATGGGGTGTGTGCCGTGGGGTGCACATAGACCTGGGTATATGGGGTCAGCACACCCAGCCTCACCCTCAGTTCCCATGCCCCCTCACGCCCCACCCCCTGCACCCTTCACTAGGCTGAGCTCCACAGGTCCAGCAGCTCCAAAGCAGCCCGGAGGAGCCGGGCTCAGGGTCATGCTGGGACTTGGGGTAAAGTGGCATTCAGAGGGACCCTCCCAAACTCGGCCACCTGAGTGTGAAACAAGGCAGCACTGCTGATTTCAGTCCCATTTAAAGCGGGACCTCTGGTCAGCCTGGTCAAGTGCAGTGGGGATCCGTGCTGTGCCCTGGCTCTCTGCCTGCCTGAGAAGCCCCCCGCTGGGCTGGCCCAACACCTCTCTGAGATTTCAGAGCAAAACCCAAAGGGAAAGAGAAAAAGGGTCCCATTCTGTCCCTCAGCTAATCGAATCCCACCTTCCTGCCTCTCCCTTGCCCACTGCCAGGTGACCGTGGTACTTGCTCTCTGGTTCCTCAACTGCAAGGGTTTGCACACTTTTTGGAGTCACAGTGCTCTTTCAGAATAGGGGACAGACTTCCTACAAAACCTGGATCGGCAGTTCAGAGAAAGGCAGCCCTGCTTGGACTAACATGAGGCTGGGACTCAAAAGCATGTCGGAGCCCCTGCTCCAGGGCAGCGAGCCCCACATAGCTCTCAGCAGGTCCCACTGGGGGGCCTGGCCAGGCCCTGGGCCAGAGCGGGGCTGCTGAGACGTCTCCCCTTCTCTGTTCTCTGCTCAGTGGTCTCAGCCGGCTTCAGCAGCCACAGACCTGGCTAAAGTTAACTTGGTGGAAAGGAATTACAAACTGAGCAGCTTGCCTAATAGAAAGGATAACTGACCAAAGCTGGACTTGGGCTGTCATCGGTCTAGGCCTTTGGGTCCTGAGCTGTTGGGACATGGAGTCCTATCTGCCTGGTCAAGGTGTGTGCCAGGACGGAGTGTGAGGAGAGAAAAAAGATGCTGATTGTTATTCGCTTTCTTTTCTTCATCCTCATTGCCACAGTATGAGGAAAGCATTGAGAGAACATTCTAGGGCATTCTGAAAA
This sequence comes from Lyroderma lyra, assembly GCA_004026885.1. Classification (NCBI taxonomy): domain Eukaryota; kingdom Metazoa; phylum Chordata; class Mammalia; order Chiroptera; family Megadermatidae; genus Lyroderma; species Lyroderma lyra. The sequence goes on from PVJL010008269.1 coordinate 14,760, forward strand.
CCTCCCTAAAGAGGGAGTGTAGCACCATTCTTGCCCTACTCTAAGGCCTCGAGCAGTAGCTCACTTACTTTTGTACACCCAGAACCTCCCTGGCCCACCTTTCTTCTCAGAGGCCCTCAGAGCCTGGGAGGTCCCCATTCCATTGGTGGGGTCCAAGGGAGGAGGTGGGAAGGAGCAGCCCATGCCTAGGCGACGGCCAGGCTCATCTAACCTTGCATTCCCTGAGGCACGTGCAACCCACATTTGGAAATCAGCAGACCCTAGCCTGGGTATGGAGATTAACTGATACCCTGAGGCCTATGCCCTCAGCAGGACTCAGCTTCTCCTGGGCTTGGGGTTGAGATAGTGGCCATCCAGCCCCACTCCTGTGAGCCCCTCCCCAAGAATCAGACCATAACCCCACGCCGTTCTCCCAGGCCTGCTGGGTCCCTGCCCTGCAGGCTTAGTCATGTTGAAGTGAGAGGCTGTGGGATGAGGGGTCCCTGGGACAAGGAGGCCTGGGGGAGCGTGGGGGTCAACAGGGCCAGGGGCTAAGACTGCAAGCGTCTCTGGTCCACACCCTCTCACACACGTACCCTTGTCTCCTCATTTCTTCTCCCTACTCAGCAAAGGCAGAGAGAAGACCAAGGGAGACAGAGATGGCGAGCACAAGTAGGTGTCCCAGGCCAGGGCGGAGCCCATGGGGCTCAGGAGTCCTCGCTGCAGGGGGTGGATGTGGGGATGGCCCATCTCCGAGGGCTTAGGTGTGGGCTGTCCTGGTGAAGCCAGCACCAGAGGATGGCAGGGCAATGGCGGCCTCTCCATCTGGCCGTGGGGGGTGAGGGGCAGGGAGGCGAGAGGGTGCGGGCGGGCAGGGGGCGGGCCTTCTCGTTTCCACTCCCTCCTCCCTCCTTTCGGTGTCTTGACCCTTCCTCCGCTTCCCTGTTCAGCTCCCCACCTTTTTCAATCAGACCCCTAGGGGCCTCTGTGACGGAGGGTGTGCCTAAAGTCAAAGGACCCAAGAAACCAGTGACCACCTCCCCCATCAGAGTCTAGGCAGGGCTGGGCAGATGGACATACATCCCTGCAGGCACAAGGAGGACAAACTGTGGGCAGAGTGGCCACCGGGGTGTGGTCGGAGCAGGAAGTCCCAGAAAGCTCAGGAAAGACGACCACTTGCTGGTGGTCCTCACCACCTCCATTGCCCCAAAGGCTTCCTGGGGGAGGGAGAGATCAGGTGCTGTCTGGGAGGGAGGGACCTCAGATGCAGGGGCGGCCAGAAGGGGTAGGAAAGGCTCAAGGCCCGGGAGTTGACGTGGGTCCCACAGGCTCCCCCAGAAACCCATGTCATCTCAGGGACTCTCCAGCATCACAGGGAATTCACAGGGCACTGGTAGTCAGGGCTGACCATGCTGGAGGGGGCCTCTCGTCCAACATGCTTTCTTACAGATGACAAATCTGAGTGCCAGAGAGGGGAAGCGACTTGGTGCAGAGCCGGGACTAAAACGCAGCGGTTTCGTTTACGACCAGGGTCTATTATAGACTATTGTAGACCCGGGGAGTTTAGTACACTTGACTGTACTCTAAATTTAATTTAATCCTCCAAACACACCAATGAGAGCTGAAAAGCCAGAAGTGTGCTCTTTACTTTCCAGATAGAGAAACCGAGCCCCTGAGATGTTAAGAGATTTGCCCAAAACTGTGGTCCCGATAAGTTAAAAATTAGTTGTCACGCGGCTAGTATGGGATTAGCAGGATTGAGTATATAGGGGGCTGAAGGGCTCAGCACCGGTGTGGGCTCAGGGTATCTGCTTGCATTAAAAACCCAGGGGACTCAGCTTCATTCCTTGCTTTCACAAAAGCATATCAAGTTCCAACTATTGCATGTTACACACGAGCAACAGCCTGACAACAAGGCAACGGCACCCTGTGGGGACAGATCAGGCTGAGAGACCCAGAGGCTCAGGAGTTTGCCAGGGTCCGAGCAAGGCAGGAAGCCTCAGGTGCAGCACGTGCCAGACTTGGAGAGGGATCCAGGGGACCCAATTCTAGTGGGTGTGGGAGATAATGGCGGACACTGAGCTGAGGGTTCCTCTTAGGGAGAGAGTTCAAGGGGTTGGATTTATGCATGGACGCTTAGTCATAGAAAGCCCCTATGAGACACGGATGACCTGTCCATCCCCCAGGCTCCCTATCTGAGAGCAGTGATGCTTCCTGAGGCCCTTCTTGATTTCCAGATGCCCAGTTTGTCCTGGGCCAGGCCCCCTGGGATTCAGACTGGCTGGTCCTTGCCTGGCCCCGGCTGGACTAAGAGGTGCCTCACAGTGTGAGCACGCAGTAGGTCCACAGTAAATACTGGTTCCCTAACACTACTTCCTTTGACTCTCTCACCATCTCCAGTTAATACATGAGATAAAGTCCACAACTGCCATTTATTGTCCTAATTTTAATGTGTAGAACATTAACACAATTGCAAGGACAGACAAGTGGGATTTTTAAGAGGAGATTAAACAAATCGAAACTCTTTTGCCTAGAGAAGAAGTGTGGAAACTGGTTTTACATCTCTGAAAGGTTATTGGGTCGCAAAGCTGGTTAGTTTCCATCTCTGCGATGAGAAATAAGTGGAAATACGTGTAAGCTGCAGCAGGAAAACGTAAGACTGGAGCCACGAAGGAACTCTTGCTCCAGTGTGTACGTGAGATTCTGGGATAGGCTGGTTTGGGGAAATGGGAAATCTGTTTCCATGATGTTGTTTGCTTGATCCTTGGAAAAGGTGGGGCTACTGGGGAAAACTGAGTAGCCAGCTACCCTGGCAAACGTGGGGCTAAGTACACAAGGGCCCTCCCCCCGCCCCAGCCGGCTGGTACAGCCAGGGCACAAGTGCGAGCAGGCCAATTTGGAGGCAGGTTCTCGGAGGAAGGGTTACCTGACTTGCCTAGATAGGATAAGCTATTAGAAACTAGCTGAAATTCAACACGCTTTGAAAGATGATTGTAAAGGCTACAGTTATTAAATTACCTGCACTAGGGGCATGAAAAGTAAGAGAAATGAACCCCCAAGGGGCCCTTGGGGAACATTTCCCCAAGTTTTGAAAAGTTGGCCATTTAAACAATGCAGAGAAGATCCCCAGACCCTGTTTCCATCCGACAGGAGTTAGCTTCTCCTGATTGTCTCCACGGAAGGCAGTCCGAGAGCACGCGTCCACGTCTGCCGTGGCCGGCTGTTCCTTTCCAGTCACAGCCCTCTAAGTCATAACCTCCAGAATAATAGAGACCAAACCATCTCGTTGGTCCAATGTTCCCAGTCATTAGGGACACCCAGCCCTCCCCGGGGACCCCGGGGACCCCGGGTGCATTGTCCAACCACGACGACACCCTTCTAAACCTGCGCCGTGGAATGAGCAAGGAAACCATCAGATCTGCAAACGCAAAAGGACCTTATGATGAGTGAACTAACTTGAAGATCTTTGCTCTAGAGAGCAATTGCGGCCTAAACTGTAGGTGCATAGCCTCCTGACTCCGATGAGGCCAGGAGCGGGGAGGCCAAAATGTGACCACAAATCCGCAAAGGGTGCTAGAGGCCCGTCTCCCCTGGGCCCTGCGTCTCCCGTTTCCTTGCAGCCGTGAAGGAGCCACAGGTTGCAAAGTAGTTTTTCACTGAGCTGATTGTTAGCTTGTTTCCTTTGCCTGTTTCTCACCACATTTTATCCTTAAGTAGTAATCGGAGAACCAACTAGACCAAATGTAGGATTTTATTTAAAGAAAAAAAAAAGAAAGAAAGGAACAAAAACTCAGCACACCAGTAACCTAATCAACAAATTACATTTTAAAAATAATTCTAAGGCATGGATGCAAGTAGATGATCTTCAAAATTCCATCATTAACATTTATTTCAAAAATAGCCTTGATCCTTTGCCAAGAGAAGCAAGCTCTTTGGGAACTGGTGCTGTGATAGGCAGAAAAGGCTGTTCCTACAGTGAACTTCCGATGTGTCATCGATGAGAAAAGGACAGAGGGCAGTGACCGCCGATGACATCATGCTCTACTGACCACAGTTCAGATAAATTGAAGAGCAAGTCTAGGAGAAACAAGCAGAGGCCCAGAGCCTATAGTAAGAATTCTGGAAATTACATTCACTCTGCACATTTGTCAGAAAGGGATAAATCAATTTGAGATACTCCCGGGTACACAAGAACCCCACCAGTGAACCTGCCCACTTGAGACGGCTAAAATTACCCGGGGCCTGGGGAAGGCTTTTCTCCTTTGTATTGCCTCAGGGTATGGTAGAGACTCGTTGGATAAGTACTTTATTTATCGATCTTTGCTTCCAAATATGCTTGTTTTAAGGAATAAAGTCCGACTTTTGAATTTAAGGGCCATAGCTGCCCAAGGGAAGCCCAGGCCCTTTTCCACTCGGGTGGGTCCTTGGGGCCACGGTCGGGAAGCCATGGTTCTCTGCTACCCTCTGGGCCTCAGGCTGCAGGGCCAGATCCCGCCCAGGATGTCAAGCAGCCTGCTTCTCCAGGCAGGGCCCGCTTCTGACCTGACATATCACTGTGACCTACCATTTCACAGCACTTTCCAAAGGGCCATCAGGGCAGGGGCAGGGTGGGATGGGGAGCTGCGTGGCTGGAGCAGGCTGTATGTGATGGCATCGAGTATGTCACACGTGGAGTAGGGCTGGGGACTCTAAGGATGGCACAGCTCAGCAATGGCCAAGAAGTGATTGTACGAAGTCAAGCACGGGGCCCTCCAGGAAAGTCCTGGGTAATCCAGGAGAGCAGTGAGGCCAGGAGGAAAGGAACCCTAAACGCCGAGACAGGAAGTGGAGCGAGGGCCCACCCTAGGCACACTTCCTGTTGCAGGGGTCGGAGTGCAGCCAGCACCCCTACCTTTAAGGCCACAGGCAGGGAGAGATGCCACTGGCTGGTTCATTGTAAGCAGGCAGGATGCTCTCTTTCTCACCATCACACAATTGTTCCTCATGGGTTCATCGATCTGTTCCCCGTTACGTCACCAGTAATTTCATATGTATAGCAGTCTCTTCCAACCTGTGTTAGGATTATTTTTAAATGAGACCCTTCCCTGTAAACACAAACTGTGTTGGCACCTGGCCCACACCTGTACCTGTCAGTGCAGGTCCTGGAGAATTTTTGCCCAAGTGCTGAGTGGTCAGAATGATGGGATTCACCCTCACCGAGAAGCGCAATGCCACAGCATCGAGGATGCAGGGCGATATGCTGGCCTCGCAGATGGCAGCTTTGTGCTTCATCCCCAACCCTCTGAGCCTCGGGTTTCTCACGGGTTGAATGAGGAGAAGCATGTCCTTCCCAGGTTTGCTATGAAGACGAAATGAGCAAACACCTGGAAAGCCTTTGGCCCACAGTAGTTGCTCAACAAAGGTTTACAATCTCTTGTTGGGCATTTTATATATGATATATCCCCTTCTTAGAAGGGAGAAACTTTTAAAAATAATTCTAAAGACATCTTTGGTGTTTTTAAGGGGACCTTTCTTTCCCCTTCTTCCCGTGGTCACACCCCAGACAGTACGTGCAGACAGACCAGTGTCACTCCAGCCTTCTTTCACCCACCTCATGCCTTTTAGGAAATCATGAACATGCCAATGCTTCCTCAACCGTGAGCTGGTGGCACATGAAAGAGGTGGCTCTTGGTCACTCTGTCATTAAGGTACAGACACACACCCTGCTCCATGTCTTGCCAAACATGTGAAGAGTAAAGAATAGGCCCAGAGCTAGGATAGGGCCAGGTTTGAGGGGATGCTATTGGCTCTCTGACCCCGAGCAGAGAGGCTTCAGCTTCTAGGCCATCTCGACAAGGACAGAAAGGTCTCCTCCAACCTCACGTTATCCAGCATAAAGAACAGGGGTTTGGGGAGCCATAGTCATGCCTCCATAGGGAGATTCATGACCCAAAGATAGGTAGGGCCTGCTGTAGGTGAGCTCAGGGCTGGAGCCTGCGCCTCGCCCCATCTGGGCCTACAGGATGACAGGGCCACTCCCAGAAGGAGGGACAATGGGAAGTGGAGGGAGTCGGGTATCCAGCTAATGCAATATTAACGGAGTAATGGAATACTGCACTTTACCCCCTGCGTGTCCTACTCCTGGTCCCTCTTGGCACCGCGGATTACAGGCTCCGCTGCGGGGACACCATTGAAGGGACAGTGAGGACCCCTACCCCCTTCCCTCAGCCCCCCTGACTGCAGGGCCCTTCACCTGAGGGCACAAGGCCACACCAAGCCAGAAGAAGAGGTAGGAACTATGGAGTCTGCCATATGTTCCTGGGGGCTGGTGGAAGGGGGCATTTGGCAGTGAGAGGGGACAGGCAGAAGGGGCCTCTTCAAAGCCAGGTTCAAAGATAGACAGGAAAGAGCCCCTCTCCTCCTTTTCACTGAGGACCAAGGAGAATCCCAGGACATGGAGAGGTTGGCAGAGACAGGGCAGGCTTTGAGCACCTGGGCTGTCTGAGAACGGAGCAGCCGGTTTCCACCACATCTCTCAGCTGCTTCTTCGCCTCTGCCCCTCTGAGTCCTGTCCCTGACCTTCCGTTCTGATGCTTTGTCTCTGGGGGCCGGCTTTCTTTCCACCCAGCTGAGATGGGTTGCAGGGACAGGGAGGAGGATCCTGGGGGCATTGGCAAAGTTTGGAGCCCTAAGACTGGACGGTCCAGGTCCCTGAGGGGCTCCAGTTCAATGGTTCTTCCCAGCGGAAGGCCACCTTCTCTGGTCACTGGGGTCCTGACCTGCTTGCTCCTCAGTGGTGTGAGGTTTGGGGAAGGAGGAAGTGGCGGGGTTTCCTCTGCGCTGCTTCCCTCTCATGGCTCCCAGTCGGGGAAATTCGGCCCCCCGTCTACCTCGGGACCAGCAGACGAAGGGCTGGGGTTTGGATCTCCTTTCCCTCACGTGTTCTCTCGGGTTTTTGCTCTTTTGGGTTTGTGTGTCTTCCTCCTCGTGTCCATCTCCCTCCACCTGCTCATTCTGGCGGCCCCTCTTACAGAGCCGGGAGGAGCGTGTTTTCTGCTATGAAGCTCGGCAAGAGCCGGTCCCACAAGGAGGAACCCCAAAGACAAGGTACGAACGTGCACCCCTGCCCCCCGGCCGGCATGACCGTTCGGGTGCTCTGGGGCGACCTCTCTGCACCTGGCAATGGCCAAACCCCTCCCCTCCGCCAGACGCACCCCAACAGGTCTCCTGCGATTGGCTGGCCGAGCCACCTGGGCGGACCCTGGCCTCCCATTGGCTGGCAGGGGAGTGCTGACAGTGGTCCTGTGGAAGGGGCGCTGGGAGGGCTAAGGGTGGAGCCCGCATCTCAACTGGTCTGGAGCAGAGCAGAGCCCCCAGCCCAGGGGGCCTGTTTATGAAAGGCTCCTCCTGCGCCCTTGCTCCCATCCTTTGTTCTCCATAGACAATCCTGGAGATTTTTAATTAGAGAAGGGAATGACAAAAAACGAAAGTTGTTTGGCCAGTTCCTTATTTTGGGTGGGGGGTGGGGGAACCTGAGTCCTAAGAATGCTTGTCCAGGTGGCAGGACTCACTGTCCCGCCTTTCCCCCAGGCCCTCTCATCGGGCTACAGGGAAGGCCCAAGGCCAGGCTGGGGCGGTAGGGTGGGCCCTGTGAGGCTGCAGTGGCCTGTGTCGCTGGTCCCTCTGCGGCAGCAGGCTGAGGAGTGGGCAAGACAGGTGTTTATGAGGCGTCAGGGCGGACAGGAGGAAGGCAGAAAAGAAGTGGATCAGCTAAGGGGGAGGTATATAGCTTTCTGACGCAGGTCCAGTTGATTACATGTCTACCCAGCATCCACGGGGGGCTCACTGGCCTTAGAATCTCTGTCCCTCCCTCTTGCCCTTATGCCAATCCCAGCTGTGCTCCTGTCCTTCTTAGATTGGAGAGGGTACAGCTGTTGGCTGAAGCCCAGACCCACTGTCTTTGGGTGCCTTCTCAGAATGGTTATTTCTTCATCTAATTCAGCGGTTCTCAACCCTTTGGGGGTCGAACCTAAGACCATCGGAAAACACCTATCAGATATTTACATGATGATTCATAACATTAGCAACATGACAATTATGAAGTAGCAACGAAAATAATTTTATGGGGTCACCACAACATGAGGAACTGTATTACAGGGTCACGGCATTAGGAAGGTTGGGAACCACTGGTCTAATTGGTTGAATACCCGTTGGTACAGGACTAGGTTCTCAATTTCATTGGCTATTTTACATGACTAAGTTTCTACCTAAGCGTCTGCTTTCCCATCGGTGACATAAGAATAGTGCCTAACCTGGCAGGGTGTGATTGTGAGAATGACAGATATGTGTATAAAGTGCCTGGCATTGTGCTTAGCACATAGTAACCACTCAATAAATGGTAGCTATGGTTACAAGATGTACATAAGTATGCATTCTTTATTTCCTGCATTCTTCCATGAAGGAGAGTCAGTGCTTGAGTAAGTAATGTACAATAAAAGAGTTACATTCAATTATTAAAAAGCAAATCTAGATACAATTAAAATCAACTAAAATCGAAGATCGAGATTGGATAGGAAACACTATAGATATATATGAGTAGCCATAACATTCTCGGCAAATGCTACCAAGTAAGCATTGGATTTGACTTTTAGCTCCCTGGGTGCCAAAGAAAAAGGGGAAAGACAGTCACTATCCCGCCGTCCTGCCCAGCTAATCAGCCTCTCTTCTTCCCCAGACGAACCAGCGGTGCTGGAGATGGAGGACTTTGACCGCCTGGGCATTCGGCTGGGGGAGGGGCTAGATCCCGACTCCGTGTCCCTAGCCTCTGTCACAGCCCTCACCACCAATGTCTCCAACAAGCGGTGAGCGGGCAGGGGTCCCACATCCCCAGTTGCCTCCACCCCCTCAGGCAGGACTCAGCTCTGCCACATCTGGAATTTGGGTGGGGAAGAAGCAGGCCCATGGACAGCTTCCTCCTAACCCTGCTGCTTCCTCCTTGCCTGGCCATCTCTCTCGCCTCTCTTGCTGCAAACACAGCGGGCAGAGTGCCAGGCCTGTGCCCAAGTCCCTGAGCACCCCCAGACCCAGGGAAATCAGAGCTGCCCAGCCCATATCTATACGTGTCGATCTAATGTCATTTTCCTTTACTTCTGTCATTAGTTAGTCATCCCTATTGGGGCCTCTAAGAACAGCTCATCCCCATTCTATTGGGCAGCTGTGGGGTGTTTGAAGACCATGGTTCTGTCCCTCCCTTCTCCAGAGTCTCACCATTGTCAGTGCCCTCCTCCTCCCCTGCCAGCAGTCCCCTAAAACCAGGCCTGATGGCATGCGCTTCTCCTCAGGTCCAAGCCAGACATCAAGATGGAGCCAAGTGCTGGGCGTCCCATGGATTACCAGGTAGGTAGGGCCCCTGGAGGCCCCATGCCTTTCAGACTCTGCTGGGACTGGGGGAGGGGGCGTTCTGGTCGGATGTGCACCACCACCTCTCTGCAGGATGCACCTGGGGGTCATAGAGAACCACAGCCTGCACTTAAGTTCCCAAAGTAAGCTTGCTCCTGGGGGCACGCGTGGAAGTGTCACGAGCAGAGCGATACAAATCCGGAGTGGCGCCAGAGGGCTCTGCTTCTGCTGGTCAGAGCCCTCCCAGGGCCTTGTGTCCAGCACTGGACTTCATGAAGTAAGAGGGACCTGGAAAAACTAAGAAAAGCCCAAGGAGCACCCCAACACTCCCCCCCCCCCCAAATAGTTCCAACGGTTAAAATAAGAGCCTCCGAGGAGTTTTTTGGTGCATTTTTTTCCTTGTGGTTTGTGTTATTTTAGTGCTAGAGGTAATGTCTATGGATCCTGGTTATCTATGGGTGGTGAGAGTGGGGGTGGTTTTTCCTTCTTATTCTTCTCTGTATTTTCTGAAATTAACAATTTTTGTTTGTTGGTACGTTTCTAAAACTAGAGACAAAGTGGCTGAGATAGGGAGAGGTGTGCAGCTCTGCGATTGTTAATGAGGCCACAGTGCAAGCAGGTGGGTCCTGAGCTTCCGCTGGTTTCCATCCCATCTCTGAGCACCTTCCCCCGGGCTTGACAAGGAGCCCCAGGCAGTGTCAAGTGGCCCTGCCCCGAGGCTGTAAACACCTCAAGCCACTGGGCTCCTTGAAGATTTGGGAATTTCACCCCCTCCCTTCTCTACCAAAACCCGAGCACGGAGCGTCCTGGGACTTCTGAGGGCTTTTCCAGGGGACTGGGCTCAGGGCTTTGCTCCTCTGTGTACTGAGAACAGGGGCATTCCAAAGGACAGAGACCCCACGGTCAGATACCTTTCCCTCTACAATGTCACCAGCCTGCCAGGTAAGGGCACAGAGAAACTGAAGTCATTGTTGTTGCTTTAAAGAAACCGCTCTTTTCTGAAGGTTTACTGTGTGCCAGACACTATATTAGGAGCTGTGCATGTTTTGCATTTAAGTGAACGTCACACAACCCTCCAAGTACAGGTATTACCACATTCCATAGGTGAGAAACAGAGGCCCAAGGAGGGGAAGGGGCTGGGGCCGAGGTTCAAACCCAAGGCTGTGTGACCGCAGCAGTCAGAGTGACTAATTTTTCTCTAACTAAGCCTCTAGACAGTTATTCCCACTGGCCCTGTTCGTCTTTAGCTTACTACCTACTTCTTGTTCTCCAAAGTTCTTTCAAACCGCTTCCTGCCAGAGACTCTTATTAAGTATATGAGACATTCTCCCTCCAAAGACTTTGTAAACACTCTGAATTTAAAAAAAAACAAAACAGTTACATTTAACTTGCTAACAGTTCATTTGCCTCTCAACCGTGTTAACACACTTTGAGAGAGCTGTGAGGATGCAAAGGTGAAATGATTCTTGCTCCCAATAAATACAAAATATAAAGCAAGGAAACCCAGCAGAAAGAACTTTACTCCCTTGGAGAACGTGGCTTTGCTGCGTTAGAAAGATCAGGAAGGCCCCCAGTTGGTAGGAGGAGAGAGACTTAGCCGAACTCAGACCAGGAAGGGTCCTGAAGGCTCGGAACGGTGAAAAGAGCGTGGTGTACGCATGCCCCTTGTTTCTTCTGTTTAGAATGTATGTCATGTGCAAACACTTTTCCTGATTATTGGCGTCTCAAAGGCGAGAAGCCAGTCTCCTCCCCATGACCATGCAGCTTCCCCATCAGAGTGAGCGAAGCTCCGCACTTGGCAGAGGTGTTGGTTGTGGATCGTGGAGTCTGGACCATTCCCTCCGCTCTCTTCCTGGCACCAAGACTTCATAATATGTTTTCCCCTCCAAACATCTTTCCGCTTTTCGTCTGCATGTCATCTTCCTTGACCCTCAGCCTCGACTGCAAGGTTGCACTGACTTCTTATGGGGTCCCCCTGCCCTCAGATTGCCTCCTCTTTTTCATTCTCTGTGATCTCCTCAAAATGCAGATCTGGTCATGTCACATCGCTGCCACCGGGAGGTGGGGAAGAAGAGCAGTGCCGAAGGGCCCACCACCCCTCCTCTCCAGCTCCCAGCTGATGTTCTTGTAGCATGATCAGATAGGTCACTCACGAGCAGGTCACAGAGCACCGTGACTCTTGGGTTCTCCCAGGACAGAGGTATAGATTTACATTCAGTGCTGTTCCTTGCAGTGGCTTTCATGAAGCCACCTGGGGATTATGTCACTGATCTTGGAAGGAGAGCAAGGAATAGTGAGTTACCAAAAGCGTCTCCCTGGTCAGCTGCTCAGTTGGTTCCGTTATGGCTCTGTTGGCCTCCTCATCTTCGCCCTGGAAAAATGAAGTTCTCTGTTGATGATTGCAGAACAGGCAGTAAGAATTCTACCCTGAGAATTTTATTTTAATTTCAAATCCAGGGGACACATTTGCCCCACAGAGCCCCAGGTGGGAGGAGGGGCAGCAGGAGTGGCGTTTCCCCTCCCCTCCCAACACCATGCAGTGACCTCAATCTTGCACTTTCTGGACTCCCCTCGGGGGCCACCCCTCAGCCAGCAAAGAGCACCCTCTAGAGCCTCTCTTCCCAGCTTTGCTCCACTCAGCCTTCGGCCCTCCTGCCCTCTCTGCCTCAGACCTCTTGAGTGACCGAACTTCCAGCGAGGGTTGACTGGTCAGAGGAGGAAGGTAGAAACTTTGGGTCCTAAAGAAGAGCAGGGGGCAAAAAGGCTGTCATCGTGGCTGGGCCTCTGTTGGAAAGACATAAGAATCAACCAACTGCTCACATTGGGAAGGTTAATCTCCTGATGGCATATCTTATTACGCCAAAACTGTGTCTGTCTACTTCCCAGTCTTGAGATACAGAAAGGCTTTTTGTTTTTAAATGGAGGGGAGGGAAAGGACTAGTTGTGGGCGAAAACATTATGATTTTTTTATTGTTAGACTTATTGGGGAGACATCTGTTAGCAAGAATTACATAGGTTCCCCGTGTACAATTCTACAGTGCGTTGTCGACCTGTATAACAAGTTCACCACCCGGTATGAGTTCTCTTTCCATCACCATATATTTAGCTCCCCCTCCCTCCTCTCCCATCTCCTCCCCACTTGTCCCCAAATAAACATTAAACTACTGATTTTAGAAATATGAAGGGTGCCAAAAAATGTGTACATGTTTTAAGAAAGGAAAAAACTGTATTAAAATTGTAATACTCAATATATACCAATAACAAAAGAGGAATACAAGTCTTGTTTGACTTCTGCAATTAAAGAGGTGTTCACAGTGGTTACCATCAGTATTTATGTAATGCATAGATAACATCTCTTAAAACATGTATACATGTTTTTGGTAATGGTTCATAGAGGTTAAAACTCTATAAACTGCTAGGCAAAGAATGTTCTGGAAAGACTTCTAGTGTCTATTTACTCTTCACAGCAAACTCTCAGAGTTTAGCTCTAAGTAACTTAGCTCTAAGCTATTTTAGCTCCCTGAAAAAATGATGATTATTGAACTTCTTCAGAGCCCCAGATTCCGAGCTCCATTCCCTTTGACACTTCAGATTTTAAATAGAAATGCTTGTTTTCATAGTTCAAGTGTTACTTCAATTAGTTAATGTTCAGTTTCCATTTCTATATATTATACTTTCCTGGCAAAATTCTCATTGGCATTGGAGTTTCTATTTTTCTTAACATCTTTAGTTTTGATGTGTGGATCTTTTTGGCCGATGTGACTTTAATGGACACAGTGAATGATAATTTTCATGGTTATTCCTTTCTTATGAAAAGGGAAAACAATTCTCTTGAGTAAAATCATATTTAGAAGCTACATCAAAGCACAGCAATTAAAATACCAAATCTCCAAGATAAGAAGCAAGAAAAGCAACCCATACAGTTTCATTAGAAGAATGTGCTGAGGTAAATGCTGATTTTAGCCAAGCAAAGGCTATTTTGTTAAAATGCAAGTTCAAGAGAGTCGATGAAACAATCCTAAGCATTGTATATGACCTTACCTACTTGGGAAACCAACCACTTGGCTGAAGGCAGATTCTATTGGAAAAGCCATTTATAGCAATGGCTCACATTTTCTAGAGCTTTCTACTATGTGTGAAGAACTTGGACGCACATTATCTCATTTAACCTTCACACGACCTTATAGATAGGCGGTGTCTCCACTTCTAGTTGAGAAAATTGAGGCTCAGAGAGCCTACCTGCTCTCACATTTGGTAATATGTCAAGTCTGGGACTCAGTGCCCATCCAGCTGCCCCAAATCTGTGCCTCTTTCTATTTTATCATGGCCACCCTCACGGGGACTGGCACCTCCAAACCCCAAGCAAGAGTTATTTCGGGGTAAACGCTGCAGCCACAAGCTCCACCAGCGAGTATTCTCAGGGCAAATGGGAAAAGGATTCATTCTTGAGTGCATGAAACCTGGAGGTGGGTTTGCAACTTTCTAGGAGGCAGGGACATCTATTCTGGGAGAGAACTAGAGCACCTGGAATCACCTGGGAGCTTTACAAACCACTGATGCTGCTCCCCCACCCCCACTTCTGTTCCTGCCCACCCAGACTGAATGCAGGTGGTTTGCAGTGTGGCCAGGCGTTGGGGTTTTTAACCACCGCCCTTCCCCCAGTAGTTCTAGTGCACACTGACTTACAGAGTGTCCTGTTTACACCCCTCCTTTACATATGAGGACACGAAGGCTTAGCAGGGAAATAGCATAGCATCACCCACAGGTCAAAGGCAGTGCTCAGACTGGACCCCAAGTCCAGCGCTGGCTTCCTGCACCCTCCAGCCTGATGCCCGGGCCCCGATTCTGGCACGACCGGCTCCAGGGCTCACACCGCTTTTTCTCTGGCCCTCTGTCTCCTGCCTGCAGGTCAGCATCACAGTGATCGAAGCTCGGCAGCTGGTGGGCTTGAACATGGACCCTGTGGTGTGCGTGGAGGTGGGCGACGACAAGAAGTACACATCCATGAAGGAGTCCACTAACTGTCCCTATTATAACGAGGTCAGTGCTCATGGCCCCAGGTGGGGAAAGGGGCTTCCCAAAATACGGCGGGAGGCAGGGCCCTGGCCCCACCCAGGCCCAGGAGGAGCCACTAGGAGTCAAGGGGCACAAAGGGTTACCAACAGGGGTGACCTCGGCCCACCCTGTTACAACCCCCAGCACACTGACATGCAGTGCCTCATCCTCTGAACCCCTAGTCTATATCCCAGCCTGACGCTGTCCCTTTGAGGGGAACACTGCCCCAGGCGCTCCCGTGCAGGTCTCAGCAGCGTCTCGGTGAACCTCATGCCCCAAGAGGCCTGGAACCAGCTGCTTCCCAGGCCGGAGCCCTGGGACAGTACCATCTTCCAGCCCCTGCCCATGGTGACATTGGCACACATCAAGGTCAAAGGACCTGAGAGACTTTGAAGTTCAATCTCCCCACCTGACAGAAGAGGAGACTGAGGCCTCAATAGGGAAAGGGACAAGAGAGTACTATTGACAGAGAAGGGCCCAGGCTGTCCAGCCTCAACCCGGTGTTCTGTCTGCCACCTTAGAATGCCAACCCAGACACATCACTTTGATATGGGCTCCAGAAGGGAACTCATCTTCATTGGCTCTGATGAGAGATGCCTAGGTGCCCCCCAGATGCCTGAACACGCATCAGACTAACCCAGAAGCCACTGGCCTGGGGTCCCTGACCCTCTCTTTCCTAGAAGGGGCATCCAGGCTACCTCTCCCAGTGCCTCCAGGCAGTGAGGGTGCTGGGCTGGCCCAAGTAAGGCACCTGTGCCCTTGTCTCAGCCTCTGTCCTGAGGAGTGGTGAGGGCTGAGGATGCCATCTGGAACCAAGAGGAGGGCATCTCTTGGGAAGCTGGGAGCCCGTGAGCTGTGCATTTTCAGTTAGAAAACCTGGGTACACTTCTTCGTGGGGACCCAGGCCAGGGCTGGGGCCTGGCTGAAGTCTCCTGTGTGACTGCAGAGGGACCCTGTTCTCACAGCTGGTTCCCCCCAAGCCCACAGTGCTCAGGACCCACACCCACACCCACACCCCCGGCCCCATTTGGCAACCTTCCCAGGAGTTGGGAAATTCAGGCTTGACACGTCTGACCTTACGTCAGGACACATCCCTGACTGGAAAAGCCTCCAGCCTAGATAAGGGTCTACTTTCCCCTAACAGACATGGAGACAGCTGCCCATGGCCTTCCATGGTTATTTGATAGCGGCAAAGCCACATTGGGCTGACTCGAGGGCTCACCTTGCACCAGGCCCGTGCACCTCATGTTTCATTCAAACTGCTTCCTCCTTCCCAAGGAAACAGAGCTGCTCTCCCCACTCTGTGCTTCCCCAGCAAACTCCTACTCCACGTGCAGGGCCCAGCTCAAATGTCCCTGCAACTGAGCAGCCTTCCCTGCACTCTGTGGGTCAGAGGTCAGTGCGCTGCTCTCTTTGTGACAGTAACATCCCTGAATTGCAGTTGGTCCTTCATGTCTCGTTCTCCTTGGTGGACTGGGGCTCCCGGTCTCCCACATCACTGTGACCCATTGCAGTCTGGCATGTACCTGGAGGGGTTCGGTAACACGCTGCTGAGTGGATACTCACCCAAAGGCAGAAACAAACATTAGCTGAGCATCTGCTGTGGGCCAGGCCCATGTCTGCCAGCATGGGGATTGCAAAGTCAATAGTTTCTGCCCTAACAGACCACCTTCTAGTTCCAGCCTAGAAACCAAAATTCCACGTTTATGTCCACTAAGACTACTCATTCCAGTCAAAGGAATCTTAAATTTGTTCTAATCACATTTTTGTTCCTTTTAACAAACCCAAGTAGCTCTGATTTGTTCAGTTTCTATTTCCTCTAAAGCAGGGTTTCTCAAACTCAGCACTGTAGCTCTTTTGAACTGGATCACTTTTGGCGTGTGTGGGGGGGTGTCCTATACAGTGTAAGATGTTGAGCAACATCCCTGGCTTCTACCCACTAGGAGCCAGCATCCCCCATCCAACGGCAGCAACTAAAAATATCTCCAGACATTGCCAAATGCCCCCCAGGGGTTAACATCACCCCCTTCTCAGGGAGAACCACCACTATGCTGTACTGTCCTCCCGTGATTCTTCCTAGCCCAAAGCTGGACTTCCTTTCCCTTTGCTTCTCTTCCTGTGCCTCGTTCCCCTTCATTGAAAAATATCCCTCTGGTCCCAGCAGTGTACTGTTTCTGGCTAATCTTGAGCTGGGGGGACCTTTCTTTGGCTCCAGTAATCACAAAGGAGGGAGGTGAGAACAATATGACCTAGCAGATTCCTAAGTGATCACAGAAGGGAAATATGCTCAGGAATTGCACAGAATATGACCAGACAGTTCAGAGAGTGCCACGCTCCAGCTGGAGCTCAGCTAACTCGCTCTCCTGGGACTGACACAGCTCTGGGGCACCTGGCCTGGCCTTGTCCCTCCTGCCTGGCTCTGGACCTCCCTTGCAGGCCAAGACCACCTCTCTGGGTACATCTGGTCCCGGCCACTGGCATCTTCCTTCGGCCTAAACCAGCTCTCCCCTCTGGCCTGGAGCCTTCTCTTTCTACACCCCAACAAATCTGGCATCACATCATCCACTCAGCACCACCAGCTCCGCCTTTGCTTTTCCTTTCGCTCCTGTGTCTGTCATGTGTTGGACACCCCCGTATTCTCTCTAAGTGCAACTATGGAAAACCACGTATGCTCAAGGACAGGAACTAGAAGTCTGTCTATTTATCTATCTATCATCTATCTATCAACCATCAATCCATCTATTATTAGTAATTAACAGCTATGTCCTTGCCCAATCCCACATACCTCCCACTGGCCCCCTCTCTCCTCCCATTCACAGTCCAAATGCATGAGGTGTCCCGCTCCTCACCTCCCGATCACGGCTTTGCAGGCAGTCACGGCTGCCCACGGCCTCCCTGAAACCACCCAACCTGCAGTGCACTAAGGACCTTGCTGTCCCTAAGTACCGCTGTTGCCCCTGTCCCTTAACTGCCTGGGTCCTCCCAGCCCCTTGCTGGCCCCTCCCCTGGGGACCCCCGGGGCCCTCTCCTGCTTTTCCCTCTTTCCCAGCTCCTCCCCTCACCGCCTTTCTTGACGGCACTCGCTTTGCCCACTGCTGAAATGCTGTGCTGCTTGGAGCCGTGCCCTGCACCCACTTCCCTCCTACATTCCCCTTGGGCACCTCCCAGGGCCCCAAGATGTCAGCTGCCATCTGCCTGTCTGGATCCCCAGAGCCTCAGTCCCCCACAGCCAGCACCGCCAGGAGACGCTGTGCCCCCGAGCAGTCGGTGCTGGCTGAGCACTTACTGTGCGGCCCCTGGTTGAATGCTTGACAGACGCTGAGCCTCCCGCCTTTTCACCCACCTTGTGGAAGCAGGTTGTCTCCGGGACACCTGGCAGCCACGCCCCAGGCCCCGCCCCTTGGAGCCGGTCAACTTGGCGGCCTCATTCTCCCCACATCGCAGAGGGGGAAGCTGGGGATCAGGAAAGGGAGTGATCGGTCCAGCCGTAAAAGTTGGGTCCGTGTGAACCTCCAACAGCAGATTCTCCTCAGACCTTGGCCCTGCGCTCAGTTGGCAACATTGCTCCTTTCTCCCTGCCCACAAGTGCGTCAAAGCCGGGGTGCTCGCTGCCCCCCCACCCTGAGAGCCCCGATCCCGGCGCCTGCACACCGAGGCCAGGAGACATGCGGGCATCACCCCGGGAGCACAGCTCACGCCCAGAGCTCTTCGGCCTTCCGGCGGGCTCCGTGCCCTCACGCACCGTGGTTCCTCCGTTCTGAGGCTTTCCGTTTTCACGTCCCTGAGACCGGGCCACGTCTTCTAGGCAGTGGGGCATTGTGCTTTAGTGGCAGTGTCTGCACGGTGCATCTGAGTCAGTGGCCTCTTAGACTCGGTGAAATATGGCGTAGTACCTCATCAGGCCTCGTAACAGGACTCTGAGGCGGCTGTCGTTATCCTTATTTTACAACCCAGGAAGCTGAGGTTAGAAAATACGGTGCTCAAGGCCACACAGCTGGATAGGGACAGAACCAGGTCTAGAACCCCAGTGTCCCAGCTCCTCGGCCCGGGGCTCTTCCAAGCGCAGCAGCACAGCAGCGTGGATATCTCCATCCCTTCCTCTTCCCTCCCTTCCCGCGCTGCTGGCCTTGGCCTGCCCAGGGACTGGGGCCTCGCCCTCCTGTGGAGGGCCACCTGCCCCGGGGTCAGCAAGGACCAGCGGTAGCGCGGCTGCTCATCCGAACTTCCGGACTCAGGGGAAATGGCCGGGGCGCAGACAGGCACTGCCAGGAGGGAGGGGCCTGGTGCTGCCCCAGGCCGTTAGCTGCTGCCCACCAGGTGACAGCAGGTCTGGCTCCTTCCCCCCTCCAGTACTTCGTCTTTGACTTCCACGTCTCTCCTGATGTCATGTTTGACAAGATCATCAAGATCTCGGTGAGTGGGGAGCAGCCCCCTGGCATGCAGGGCCACTAGCTCACCTTGCACATGGGTGCAGACTTGAAGAGCGTTCCCCCTCCGGGCAGACCAGCTCCACGTCCAGACACGTGGCTGGGCAAGCGGGGCACAGGCGGGATGTGAGCCCCTCTCGCCCTGCTAACTGGGTGTGTAGTGTATAACCTACTCACAGGCCAGGGGAGGAGGGGCTGGTGCTGACCCTCAGTGAGCCCCCCTGCCTTGCCAAACACCCTCCCATCACCAAGAAGCTTGGGTCCCCAGAAGGACTGAGGTGGAGCCACCATCAGTCAGCCCCGCCCCTGCCCTAAGAAAGCTTCAGCCCCGCCTGACCTGATACTGGCTGACGGTTCTGCCCGGAAGGTGATTCACTCCAAAAACCTGCTGCGCAGCGGCACCCTGGTGGGGTCCTTCAAAATGGATGTGGGGACCGTGTACTCCCAGCCTGGTGAGTAGCTGCGTGGCCCGGTCAGCTGTGCCTGTGGCCCGGGGACAGAGGTGCACACCGTCATCCTTCCAGCCCTGGCAGTCCCCGGGCCCAGTGGGCCACAACCACGAACTGCTGTAGGGCTGAGTGGACACAGCTGGCGGGCGTGCGGGTGGGGGGTGGGGGGATCCAGTCTGTATCCAAGCACGGCGACGGCCGCGCCCAGCCTGCTGGCTTCACAGGAGCCCTGTGAGATCTGTGGCTTCACTCCTTTTACAGTCGAGGGGCCTGGGGTTCAGAGAAGTGCCAGGGCTTCCGCAGGCATCCTGTTGGCCTGGAGTGAAATCAGGCCGTGTGGCTCTAGGACCCCCACAGAACCCCACTGTCCTCAAAGTCAAATGTGGTGTGGCAGCTTCTGAGGGACACAAGCTCTAAAAGCTCTTTCACTGACCATCCATCAGGAGACCCATCCCACATGGGGCTGCGTCTGACTAGCAGCTCTGTGGGTGCCCGTGGGCCAGCGCTGTGTGGGCTTGGTGAGGGAACCCCAAGGGGTGCCTCAGAGGGCTTGTGAGGACTGGGCAAGGCAGGGAGGTGCCCTCAACCTGACAAATGACCACTGACCATCTGGCCAGCTCAGGAACCAGCGGCATACAACCTGCTCTTGGGCCTCACCCCATGTCCCTTAAGTGAACCCACCACTTAGGTACAGTAATGACCCCCTTAGCCCCTTTGGTAGTAGCAATACCATGTCACCCTGACTGTCACATTTGGCCTTCACAGTACAGTGAGATGGGCATCAGTATTCCTTTCCATTTCACGGATGAGATAAATGAGGCCAAGAGAAGTCCATGGCTTGGAGGTGCCACTAAATTATTGGGGTAAACAAACTGGCAATTTCTCATAGTTTAACCAAATAGACACTCAGCTGGTACGCATTATAGCTGTGATCCAAACAGGAGGTTCTGGGGAGTTCCCTGCTGGTGTAGTGGCTTAAGGCTTTGGCACTGGCACTGTCAGCGCTGCGGCCTGGGTTCGATTCCTGGCCAGGGAACAACCCACATACCAAAAAAAAAAAAACAAAAAAAAAACAAACAGGAGATTCTAAGTCCAAAGCTCAAGATTATGCACATAAAAATCACAAAATTATAGAAGAAAGCATCTAGTCTGATCTGTCTCTGACGATGGAGAAACTGAGGCCCAGGGTGGTGGAAGGACTGGCCCAGAGGCTGGGAGTAGAAGCCGGGTCTCCTGGCTGCCAGCCCAGTGCCTTCCCACTGCCCCACGCATGATGTGATCCCCAGGAGATGGTGGCCTTCGCGACCACCAGTGCTGCAGGGGGAGGGGGAAAGGGAGAGGCTACCGCCTGGGGCTTCCCAGGAAGCACGCACAGCTGCACCCTGTTGGTTGGAAGGACACTGGCATCCGTGAGGAGGTCCCACCCCGGGGCTGAGTGGCGCCCCTGGTACCGTCACCGGCAGTGGGAGCGGAGGCTGGTATGGACCTCTGGGCTTCCAGGTGGTAGAGTCCTGGTGAGGAAACCACTGCTGTTCAGAAAGAGAGCACCTACTAAGTGTCAGGCTGTCCCAGCAAGTCTAACCCTTACAACTCCACGTCAGCATCATTGCTCCCATTACACGATGAGGAAACTGAGGTTCAGTGAACTTTCATACCCGGTCCAGAGCCACACTGCAAGCCAGAGGCAGAAATGCGATGTGAACCCAGGTCGGTGTGGGTAACCCACCCCCAAGATTAGATGCTCCAGCTGAATCTGCCCCTGAACCTGGCACCCTGAACCTGAAGTCACATGGCCCCTGAAGTTGGGGCACTGATGTTTTCACTCCTGATGAGTCCCTGGCCCCTGACCCAGCCAGGGCACTGTTGGAAGCATGCTCCAGGACATAGGACCTCCCAGAAATGGGGCACTCACCACCTCCTATTTGAGATACCTCCATTTGTTTACATCACAGCAAAATCTGTCACCCTGTAACCTTTACCCACGTTCACAGGTCTGCCGTTCAGGGACAGAATAACTAAATTCATTCCCCCTTCAAATTAGCCTTTAAATCTGAAGGCAAATTTTATGTCCCTCCTGAGTTGTCTTATTCTCTTTTCTTGCTGAATTCCCCAACTCATCTAAACATGTGCACGTCTGCCCACCCACCCATACATTCATTCATCTGCCCACCCACCCATACATCCCAGGCAGGGTGGGGTGAGCAGAGTGAGCCGGGAGAGCTGTCAGGAGGCCCCACAGACCACACTGTGGTCTGTGGTCTTTACCCCAAGTGGGGAGCCCTGGACTGGCTTGAAAGGGGGACTGAGAGACGGGGAGGCTCTCTGAAGGCTCCGCCGGGCAGCTGCATGCAGGTGAGGCCAGGGTCGGGTCAGAGGGTTACAGGCAGAGAAACCAATCAGGAGGGTCCTCATTTCAAAGCTGCATCACACACCTGGACACAGGGCTTTGCCCCAGCTGTCCATGCTCAGGGACCCTTGTCCCCTGGCCCAGAGGCAGGCAAAGAGTTGGACTTGATGATTTAAGTTCTGGGGGGTCTAGAAGGTCCTCAGCTCTGCAGCTTCTCAGCCTGCCCTGAGGACAGGGTGCCACTCGGGGTGGGGGCAGCAGGTATAGTCCCCAATCTTCACCGCCACAGAACACCAGTTCCACCACAAGTGGGCCATCCTGTCTGACCCTGGTGACATCTCTGCTGGACTGAAGGGCTATGTGAAGTGTGACGTCGCCGTTGTGGGCAAGGGGGACAACATCAAGACTCCCCACAAGGCCAATGAGACAGAGGAGGATGACATTGATGGGTAAGGTTCCCATCTCCCCCAGGTTCTCTTCACCTGCCCTAGCCCTTCCTTCCCCCAAAGGGAGCCCTTGGGATGGACTTAGCCCAGAGATCGTACCTTCTCTCTCCCTCTTACCCCTGTTCTCACCCACCCCCAGACAGCCCAGCTCTTTCTAGAAGGCCATGGCTGGCCTCATGTCCACAGATTCTCCTCACAGGAGAGAAAGGACTGAGGCAGAGAAGGGGATCATGGAGAT
Source organism: Lyroderma lyra (assembly GCA_004026885.1). NCBI lineage: Eukaryota > Metazoa > Chordata > Mammalia > Chiroptera > Megadermatidae > Lyroderma > Lyroderma lyra. The sequence goes on from PVJL010008269.1 coordinate 37,079, forward strand.
TGCCCCAGGCCTCAGGAGTATGTGGATGCTAGGACAGGAGTTGAGGTGCCCAGGCCTCATGCCCTAGCTGTATGTGCCAACAGGAACTTGCTGCTCCCTGATGGGGTGCCCTCTGAACGCCAGTGGGCCCGGTTCTACGTGAAAATCTACCGAGCAGAAGGGCTGCCCCGCATGAACACGAGCCTCATGGCCAACGTGAAAAAGGCTTTCATCGGGGAAAACAAGGACCTGGTTGACCCCTATGTGCAAGTCTTCTTTGCTGGCCAGAAGGTACTGGGGTACAGGGTACAGAGGCCAGGATGACAGACATCAGATGGGTGTAGGGGCTTGGGGACAGACAGGCAAAATTGGAAGCCAGGAAACTGGCCTGTGATCACTGTGGTGTGTTCACCTGTAAAGGGAGGAGGTGAGAGATGAGGAAGCTCCACCTGGGAGGGGCGGTGGGGCGGGGGTGAACCAGGTTGGGAATTGTCTCAGTATGGACAGGAGTTGGGGAGCCCTCCTGCCTCCGGGTCCTGGAGACCGTGAGCTGAGGGGGGGAACACCAAACAAGAGGAGAGGCTGAGAGGCTGGGATGGGGCAGAGTGGAGGACATACGCACACACGCACAAGTATGCGCACACGCTCACACACACGCACATGCTCACACACACATGCACACGCGCAAACCCTAACACTCCCTCCCTCCCGTTAGGGCAAGACTTCGGTGCAGAAGAGCAGCTACGAGCCGCTGTGGAATGAGCAGGTGGTCTTTACCGACCTGTTCCCCCCGCTCTGCAAGCGCATAAAGGTGCAGATCCGGGACTCGGACAAAGTCAATGATGTGGCCATCGGCACCCACTTCATTGACCTGCGCAAAATTTCTAACGATGGAGATAAAGGTCAGCAGTGGGAGACTGTGGGGGTGGGGGTCCCTGAAGGAAGGAATAAATGATACCCCCTCCACACTGCCACCACTGCCCCACGCCTCGGCCTGAAAGGCACTGGGCTTGGAGCGGGCTTTGCAAGCAGCTCCCACCTCAAGGGCAAGCTGGGAAGTAGAGCTGACTAGGCCTGCCTGAGCCGCGCTGCCTGGACTTGAACCCCAGCTCTGACAGTTAGTACCTGTGTGACCTTTGTACATGTCTTCCCACCTGTAAAATGAAAATGATCATTATACATGTGTGTATACGTGCATATTACACATATGTGTGGACTGCTGCCATAGTAACTATCCATAGACTGGTTATGAGGACGGACCCCTCCCGGGACCTGGGCACCACGCTGGGTTCCCTGGGTACAGATGGAGAGAAGACTCTACTGCTGTCCACACGGTGCTCACTGGGCGTGACAGACATGGATGTGCTCCCAGATGCTGAGAACCTAAGGCAGAAGGCCACAGTCTGGATGATTCCATTTATACAATGTCCAGAATAGGTATCCATAGAGACAGAAAGTAGATTAGGGGTGGCCAGGAAGTGGGGGAGGGGGGTGGAGACTAACAATAGGTACCAGGGTTTTGGCTTTATCTATTTATTTTTTAGACGAGTGGAAATGTTCTGGAATTAGGTAGTGGTTGCACAACATAATAATGAAAACTAAAAACTGAGATGCATACTTTAACATGGTGAATTTTGTGTTTTGTGAAGTATATAGTCATTTTTTAAAATGCTATAACATTTTTTTTAATCAGGCAGAATAAAAGAACAAACTAAACACATAGGCAGAACTGGGTCTGTGCTACACATGAGACACCACGATCCCAGTGAGCGGAGAGGGTAGCTGGGGTTAGGGCCCGGGCGGCTTCGCAGACGAAGAACGGTGAACAGGCCAAGACAGAGGAAGGACATTCGGGGAAGAGGGGAGGGGTCTGCACAGATGGCAAAGGGCTGGGAGGTCATGCTGAGGGGGTTGGGAGGAGCTGGCACCCATCTTGCAAACAGAGCATAGGCAGCCCCTGCTGCAAGTACAAGGAAGCGGGCAGCACGACCCCAGAAAGTGCCCACATCTGCACAGCAGACACGATCTCTCCTGACAGCCTCTCATGAGCCAGACGCTGCCCCGCAGGCCTTCTCCTGCCTCACACATTTCAGGCACGGGGTCCTCAGCCCAGCAACCAGGGGGATCCCTCTACCTATCACGGGGCCTGGGGTGTCACACAGCCCTGTCCTCCCTGTCTCCGGCCCGCAGGCTTCCTGCCCACGCTGGGCCCAGCCTGGGTGAACATGTATGGCTCCACACGCAACTACACGCTCCTGGACGAGCACCAGGACCTGAACGAGGGCCTGGGTGAGGGTGTGTCCTTCCGTGCCCGCCTCATGCTGGGCCTGGCTGTGGAGATCCTGGACACCTCCAACCCTGAGCTCACCAGCTCCACGGAGGTGCAGGTGGAGCAGGCCACGCCCGTCTCGGAGGTGAGGCTCCAGAGGCCTCTGCTCTATGGCAGCCTGGGCCTGGGCTCCACCCTTTACTGCCCTGTCTGCCTCAGGGGGCCAGACCTCGGGGTGAGGCCTCCCTCCCCAGGGAGCAGGGGCTTTAGGGATGGCTTGAATCACCTTCCCCACAGAGCTGCACAGGGAAAATGGAAGAATTCTTTCTATTTGGAGCCTTCCTGGAGGCCTCAATGATTGATCGGAAAAATGGAGACAAGCCAGTCACCTTTGAGGTCACCATAGGTGAGGGCTGGGCTCACAGAGGGGTCTTCAGGCCTCGGGGACTGCTGGGTGGTCACTGCAAAGCCCTGCACCACAGCTGCGGGGGAGGGAAACTTCGAGCACTTTTCTCTGCATATCCTTCAGCAAACACACTGCACACCACGCATGTCCGTGGTGCACACACACCCACGAGGTGAACCCGAGTTCCACCTACAGCTCTAGGCTGTGTTTGGAGCACGGGGGAGAAAGAAGCCATCCCTGTGGAAGGGAGAGAGGCCCTCGTGGGGATGGTGAGGAGAGAGTGGGAATGGGTCCATGTCCTGGGCCGGACTGCGAGCTCTGTAATCATCAGAGCTCCTCGCGAGACCTTTGCAGATATGGAGGACATGGGGACCATTCTCTGGGGAGGCACAGACCCCCAGCAACTTCCCTATTCCCTGACTTGCTCTCTCTCCACCCCCACTAACCCAAGGCAATTCCTGGATTGGAGGGCAGGGTGGGGCCTGGTGGGGAAAGGACTCTAGGCCCCCACGTGCCCCTCCTGCCTCCAGGCAACTATGGGAATGAGGTTGATGGCCTGTCACGACCCCAGCGGCCTCGGCCTCGGAAGGAGCCCGGGGACGAGGAGGAAGTAGATCTGATCCAGCACTCCAGTGACGATGAGGCTGAGGAGGGTGCAGACCTGGCCTCAGTCTCCTCCACCCCACCCATGCGGCCCCAGATCACGGACAGGTGAGCCAGGTGGCATGGAGGGTCCTGGGAGGGCCTGCCTGCTGCCTCCCAGCCTCTCGAGTCCTGGCCGTCCCACCTCCTCCTGCCCCAGGAACTACTTCCACCTGCCCTACCTGGAGCGCAAGCCCTGCATCTACATCAAGAGCTGGTGGCCCGACCAGCGGCGCCGCCTCTACAACGCCAACATCATGGACCACATCGCAGACAAGCTGGTCAGCGCCAGGCCCGGCGGGAGGGGCTGGGGAGCTGGCGGACGGCCTCGCTGCACTTGGAAGCCTCCCTGCAACACACAGGCCTGCTTGCCCAGCAGCTTGCTGGGGGAGAGATGGCAGGAGTGGCCCCAGCAGGGTCTATGTCCCTGTCCCCGCCCCCAAGTCCCAGGAATGGGCCGAGGGCCTGAGGGCTGCTTGGAGTAGATTCTGGGACTCCTGGCGCATCCAGTCCTGGGCTTCCCTGAAGGGGACTAGGCAGCCCCCCTCTCTCTGGCTTGTACCTCCCCCCACCCCTGAGTTCTACCAGGACCACAGACTCAGAGCCCAAAGATGGCGTCTTCCTTCAGCCCTGAAGGGCCCCGGGCTCTGAGAACAGAACCTGGGGAATTGCTGGTTTCCTGATGATGGCTGAACACTGCGGGTGGCAGCCCGCCAGCCCCTCATTCTCCCTGATGAATGGGGGAGACATCTAGGGAGGCCTGGGATGGAGGGGCTGTGGCTCAGTGCACCCACACTCCTGGTTCACAGGAAGAAGGCCTGAACGACGTGCAGGAGATGATTAAGACGGAGAAGTCCTACCCCGAGCGCCGGCTGCGGGGCGTCCTGGAGGAGCTCAGCTGTGGCTGCCGGTGAGCAGGGAGGGGTGGCAGGGTGGGGGCTGGAGGTGGGGTGACCGGACAGAGAAGGAGGTGTCTGCAGGCCTCCTGCGGGCAGGTGGGCTCCGCTAAGCCGTGCTCCCCTCACCCCCCAGCCGCTTCCTCTCCCTTGCTGACAAGGACCAGGGCCATGCTTCACGTACCAGGCTGGACAGGGAGCGCCTCAAATCCTGCATGCGGGAGCTGGTGAGGACATGCTGATCCCCAGTGCTGGACACACCGGGGAGGAGTGAGGGCCTGGAGATGAGGAGGGGAAGCTGAGGTGGGAGGATCTCTGTCTCTGAGACCACGGCACCGGGGACAGCCCCCTGTGTCATGCATCATGGCCTGAGACCCACTCACACCCCCCGCTCCGGCAGGAGAACATGGGACAGCAGGCAAAGACCCTGCGGGCGCAGGTGAAGCGACACACAGTGCGGGACAAGCTGCGGCTGTGCCAGAACTTCCTGCAGAAGCTGCGCTTCCTGGCAGATGAGGTGTGCCCACGCTGGCGTGCAGAGGGGTGCCCTGCCCCAAACAGGAAGGGGCTGGTCTGGACCACCTAGGAGCCCCCCCGCCCCAGCTCTGATAGCCATTGGGGACCGGAGTGACCAAGCTCTTCATCCTGTCATGTGTTCTTCTGCTCTATCGGTGCGAGAAGAAAGACCCAGCGTTTATGACCCTCTCCAGGCCCAGGCCTGGCCCTCTGGGCCCTGAGGCAGAGACCCTGGCACTTAGTGAGGCTCAGGGGGCCCCAGCCACGAGGCGGGCCCCCCATCACGGGCTCCCCTCCCGCCCCCACCGCAGCCCCAGCACAGCATCCCCGACGTCTTCATCTGGATGATGAGCAACAACAAGCGCATCGCCTACGCCCGGGTGCCCTCCAAGGACCTGCTCTTCTCCATCGTGGAAGAGGAGCTGGGCAAGGACTGCGCCAAGGTCAAGACGCTATTCCTCAAGGTGCCGGAAGCGGGCAGGCCGAGGGTGGTGCTGCGGGGTGGGGGGCCTGGGGCCCGGGGTCTGCATGTCTCCCCTTGGGGGCAGCAGCCCCCCACCTGGCTAGAGCAGGCCAGGGTGGAGCCCTCAAGAGCAGGTGCTCAGAGAAGGAAGAGCTGGAGCGAGAAAAACAAGGGGGACCACGCCACCCCGCTGCTGTGTTGCCCACCCCCCCCCCGGCCCCCAGCCCAGAGGATTGGCTGTGGGGGGACCTTCCTCACCTCGTGGGCCCCGGCGGCTGACCCAGCGCCAACCCCCAGCTGCCAGGGAAGCGGGGCTTCGGCTCGGCGGGCTGGACAGTGCAGGCCAAGCTGGAGCTGTACCTGTGGCTGGGCCTCAGCAAGCAGCGCAAGGACTTCCTGTTCGGCCTGCCCTGCGGCTTCGAGGAGGTCAAGGCGGCCCAGGGGCTGGGCCTGCACTCCTTCCCGCCCATCAGCTTGGTCTACACCAGTGAGTGGGGACTCCTGGGCGGGGCGGGCCCTGGGGCGGGGGGCGGCCGCTCCCTGAGCCTCAGCCTGCCCTTGTCTGCAGAGAAGCAGGTGTTCCAGCTCCGCGCGCACATGTACCAGGCTCGCAGCCTCTTTGCCGCCGACAGCAGCGGCCTCTCAGACCCCTTCGCCCGCGTCTTCTTCATCAACCAGAGTCAGTGCACGGAGGTGAGGGCCGGGGGGAGGGCGCGGCTGGGGCTTTGAGGGCACGGGGGGGGGGGGCTGTGAGCTTGTAGGATCTAAAGAAACAGATCAGCCAAGTACCCCACATCCTTAGAGGGAAGCTTTGCAGATCACCGCGGGCCCAGGCCACACTGGGGAAGGCTTTAGTTGAGGTTGTATTCGACACAAGGCAGCAAACACACAGGCAAGGGGGGCAGAAGCAGACCTGGCATTAGCCTTCCTTAAGATTCCCAGAAGAGTCCCCCGGAAGCTGCAGTGACTGGGGGGGACTCGGGTATCCGCCCACCCACCACCGCTTATTACCTGTCTCCCCCTGCCCCACCTGTAGGTGGTGAATGAGACCCTGTGCCCCACCTGGGACCAAATGTTGGTGTTCGACAACCTGGAGCTGTACGGCGAGGCTCACGAGATGCGGGACGATCCCCCCATCATTGTCATTGAAATCTACGATCAGGACACCATGGTATGGGTGAGCTCTGGCACCAGGGACCTACCCTTCTTCACGGCACACCACCTGCATTGACGGCCACCTCCGCAGAACCCCTTGGCCGGGGTGCCTGCCAGGAATCTGAGTCTGGGCTGCTGACCCCCCGCTCCGGGACACTCCAGGTGGCTCCTGCCCTGTCACTGCAGCCTGACCCCTTTCCGACACTGGTGTCAGGGAGTCTCAGGGAGGAGGTGAGCCAGGGTGCCCCACCTCCCAGCACGGACAGACAGAGCACAGTAGCCTGCAGGAGATGGGTCAGCAAACCCTGCTGTTCCCAGCCTTCCCCTGTCCCGAAAGCCTTCCAGCTCCCCCTGCGAGCTCTGGAGTAAGGGGATGAGCACTGGGATGACCCCTCCAGAGCTGGGGAGCCACTTGTGACAGCCACCTCAGCTACTGGGATCCCTGAGAGAGCCTGGACTAGAGACTTGAGGGTCTTATATCTAGTCCTGAGTCCTGCATCTGCCACTCACTGCCGACATAGCCTCCAGCAGGTCTGTGATGAGGCTTGGTTTCCCCTGGGTGAAACGGGATGATCACACTGGCCCACTTACCTCCTGAGGCTGTGGTGAGGACAGACAGACACTCCGGGTATGACCGTGCTTGGTAAACCCAAGCACCAAGCAGCCACCTGGGTTGTTTGTCACATCAGGGCAAAACTGACTTCATGGGCCGGACCTTTGCCAAGCCGCTGGTGAAGATGGCTGATGAGGAGTACTGCCCACCCCGCTTCCCACCCCAGCTCGAGTACTACCAGATCTACCGCGGCAACGCCACGGCCGGGGACCTGCTGGCGGCCTTCGAGCTGCTGCAGGTGGGGCCCTGCTCCTCCCCATCCTGCCGTGAGGCCAGTCTCATTGGAGCTGGGGGTTCTTGGGGGCCTGGGGAGTCGGGCCTTCCCCGTCTCCCCAGATCCCATGGCAAAGAACTCCTGGGGAGGAAGAGCTCACTCTCTGGGCTCCCCAGCATGTGACACTGTGACCCCAATTCCCCAGATTGGGCCAGCAGGGAAGGCTGACCTGCCGCCTATCAATGGCCCAGTGGACACGGATCGAGGTCCCATCATGCCTGTGCCCGTGGGCATCCGGCCCGTGCTCAGCAAATACCGAATCGAGGTGCATGAGGGCTCCGCTTGGCCACTCTCGTCCTGCCTGTCCCTGTCCTGAATAGGACTTGCTGTGCTCCCCTTTCCTGGCCCCCACCCCACCACTCTCTTGCTCCATCTGAGGTCATAAGCACATATTACACGGTTGGCATCAAACTCCTGGCGTCTTCAGCAACCTCAGGCCACTCCTCATTTTTCAGACAAGGAGACTGAGGGGATAGGGAGGGGAAGTGACTTGTCCAAGGTCACACCAGGAGCCAGCAGCAGCAGACCCCAGCCTCCGCCCATCCAGGGCCCCCCCAGTCTGCACTGAGTCACCCTGCTGCACACTGGGACCTCTCCCAGCCCTCCCGTCTGCCCACCCTCACCCCGCAGCACCTCGAGGGACCCCCCGCTGCCCTTCGGGGACACCCCGGCCCTCATCAGCTCTCGCAGCCTTTGCCCTCCCGACCTGCTGCCCACGCACCGCTGGCTCCCTTGACGGAAGGGCTCTCCTCTCCTCCCACCCCAGGTACTGTTCTGGGGCCTGCGGGACCTGAAGCGGGTGAACCTGGCCCAGGTGGACCGGCCACGGGTAGACATCGAGTGTGCGGGGAAGGGGGTGCAGTCGTCTCCGATCCAGAATTACAAGAAGAACCCCAACTTCAATACCCTCGTCAAGTGGTTTGAAGTGGTGGGTGCAAGCCCGGGCACAGCTGGCAGGGCTGGGTGTGGCTGGTGTGGCTCGGCCCGGCCCGGTGCCTGTGCCCCCTCCTCTGAGCTCCGGCTCTGTTGGCCAACACCCCAGGACCTCCCCGAGAACGAGCTGCTACACCCGCCCTTGAACATCCGCGTGGTGGACTGCCGGGCCTTTGGCCGCTATACCCTGGTGGGCTCCCACGCCGTGAGCTCCCTTCGGCGCTTCATCTACCGGCCCCCAGACCGCTCGGCCCCCAACTGGAACACCACGGGTAGGGTCACCCCTCCCAAGCCCAGGCCTGGCTTCACTCAGTCCCCCAGGAGAGGCGTCAGCTCACTGTCTGGTCCAGGACATCTCCACGTGGGTGGTGGGGAAGGCCAGACGGGAGGTCCCATCCTGGGGGACAAGGCTACCCTTCATTCTAGAGCCAGAAAGAGCCAGAGCCAGAGATGTCCTCAGAGGGCCTGAGGGCAGATGGCTTCCTCTGCTGGTTCGAGAAGAAGACCCAGGCCGCCCTCCCTCCGGCCGCCCTCCCGGCCCAGCCTCCAGGTCCCCTCCACTGCTCCCCCTTCTCTCCGGCTCAGCTTCTCCCTCCCCATGTGCTCCTCCTCCCCTAACTGCCCCATCCCTCCCTCTCGCCTCAGAGAGCTCTAGAATCAGCTTTAGGCCTCTGGTCCTTCTGGCCACCCCTGACTCTCACTGTTACTCCTGCTCCTCTCTGTCCGTCTGCCTGTCTGTCCATCTCTCTGTCCAGTCAGGCTCCACAGGGGCCGCCGTGTGCTGTGCAATGGGGGCCCTTGCTCTCACCCCACAGGGGAGGTTGTGGTGAACATGGAGCCAGAAGTGCCTGTCAAGAAGCTGGAGACCATGGTGAAGCTGGACGTGGTAAGGCACGTGGGGTCCGCCGCATAGTGGCTGGGAGCCTGCGACTGCTCGCAACACTCCGTGTGAGCTGGGCTGCCTCCGTCAGCATCCGGGACTGGCCCTGAACGCATGTGCCACAGCTCCATCCCAGACTGTTCTGGAATGCAGGACTGTCAGTTCTGCGTGCGTGCGGTGTGCACATGCGCACGTGCACGAGCATGTGGTGTGCGTGTACGAGAGGCAGAAAGGGCATAACCATCTGAGGTCGTCGTCTGCAGCTATTTTGCTCCAACAAACTGCACCAGAGGCAATGGATCCCTTATGGGAAGCAGTGTCCTTCCCAGAGGCTTCCTGGTTTTCCGTGCCAGCCATTCACAGACGACGCTCCCCAGGCTGGGGTGGGGGATGGTTTCCAGCTGAAAGCTGCTTTTTCCTTCTGGCTTTGCAACTAAGGCCATTATCTGCCGGAGGGAGACCTGTCTCCTGGGGGGTCCGGATGCAGCAATGATGTCTGAAGGGGAGAGTGGGGTGCAGGGCAGGACGGAGGTCAGGCTGGAGCAGGCCATCCTGAGTCTAGACAGTGCTGAGGAGCTGGAAGTGGCCTTCCTCTCCACCACTTCCTCCCAGTCTCACTTAACCTTGTCTGCTGCACACAATCCAGGGTGTCTCCTAGCTCCCGAGGTCTGAGCCTGATCTGAAGCACCTGCCCTCGGCCCATAATCCTGGGCCCCAGAGGGCCGCAGCTGGCCGCCTGAGTTAGCCGTGGGCGTGGCTCTGGGGAAGCAGAAGCAGACCAGGTCCAGCGCCTGGCCTGCAGCCCTGGGCTCTGGGGCTGCGCCTGGAGGTTCACATCCCCCTCCGCCCCAGCCCCCTAGCTCCTTCCCAAGGAGCCTGTTCCTCCCGCGCGGCTGTGGGGAAGCCCCCTAGTTTCAGGCCGTCGGCGAACAGAACAGAGGACGACACCTAAGCTCGCCCACAGTCCCACAGGCGCGGGGCTCTGGTGGGGTGTTTCCACTGGGGTCCTCCTTGGCTATGCGTGCGTGTGTGTGTGTGTGAGTGTGCATGTGCGCGCGCGTGCGTGTGTGTGTGCGTGCGTGCGTGTGTGCGTGCGTGCATGCGCATGCGTGTGTGCGCACGCGTGTGTGCGTGTGCGCGCATGCGTGTGTGTGTGTGTGTGTGTGTGTGTGTGTGTGCATGCGCGCCCACTTCTAAGGGAAAGTGCAGTTGAAATTGACTCCACCCAGCCAACATCACCGAATTGTTCCTGCATGTGGCCAGCCCTCCTCCCAACCCACTGAAATCATCTGGGGAGTTCACAACTATCTCAGACTTGTGAGCCACCACCCTGGAATGTCTGAGGAAACATCCACAGAACAGACCATTCGCAGGCCCACCGCCAGGGGGCTCCTGTGAGCGCAGAGTTGGCCCTGTGAACACAGGGACTCACGCGGCATGAACTCCCTGCATGAACTCCCTTTCCTCCGTGCTTCTGGACTGGGCCGCTGCCTCCACCACAGGCCCTGGGAGGCTAATTCTATTCTTGTCTCTTGGTTCTCCTTTGCAGACTTCTGATGCCGTCATCAAGGTGGATGTGGTGCGTGTGGGGACCACCTGGGGGGCTCTGGGGAGAGAGGACCCTACGTTGGCATAGGGTATCCAGCCAAGGGGCCCAGCATCAGGCACCGAGTCCTCCCTCACCCCCGGCCCCTGGATACTCCAGCCAGCACACCCTCCAAAGGGGCAAAGGAGAGCGCTACGTGGGCAGCAGGGCCCCTGAGTGCCCATCCTGCCTTGGCCAGTGGTTCACACTGGCAGGTCATAACCTTCTCCAGCCATATCATCCTCCTCCACAAAACAGGGCCCACCCCTCTGATGATGGTGGGCCCACAGAGCCTCATGGAACCCAGGGTTTCCTGGGAGCAGGTGGTCAGAATGGATGGGGGACCCCCAGATTGTCCAGGGCCCTGGTAGGGGTGCAGGGGTGTATGCAGGACTCTGGACCTGGCCAACCCTCCAGGCTGACGAGGAGAAGGAGAAGAAGAAAAAAAAGAAAAAGGGCAGCTCAGAGGAGCCAGAGGAGGAGGAGCCAGATGAGAGCATGCTGGACTGGTGGTCCAAGTACTTCACCTCCATTGATACCATGAAGGAGGTGAGGCCTCGGGCAAGGGGAGGTGACCCCAACTCCACATCAGGCCCTCCTATCCACCCCCAGCTCCTGACTCACCTTTCCCAGCATGGCAGTCCGGTCTCCTTCCCTGGCTTTCTTTCCTTTTGTTCTCATTCACTTATTCTACAAACATCTCTTGAATATATAGGATGAGTCAGATACCATCCTAGGTGCTATGCAAGCCAAATGATAAGACCTCATACCTGTCCTGAGGAGCCCTCAGTTCACTTGGAAAATGGACCTGCACACAGATATAGTACAGTGTGATGACAAAAGCAAATCAATGCCTGGGGGTGTCAGGGAAGGCTTCACAGAGGAGCTGACACTTGAGGAAGAGGAGAAACATGTGCTCAGAAGCCAAAATGAAACATTAGAACATAGGCTAAGCTGCTAACAAGTTAGATCGGTGTGAATAAGAAAGCTGGCATGGTGACTCAATGGTGCAGGAACCAAGATCCTACCACCCTGTTACTGACATCTATATGGTTAGAGACAACTTGCTGTCATGTCCTAACACCAGTGCACAAGAAGGGGTAAAGAGAAGAAGAAGAATAGGGATACTCCTTTCCTTTTGAGGGCCCAACCTGGAAGTTGGGCATATCACTTCCATCACATTGGCCAGAATCTAGTCCCATAGCCACCTTAGCGGCAAGGGAGGCTGAGAAATCTAATCTCTAGCTAGGCGGCTGTGTGCCAAGGAAAACTTCTCAAGAATAGGGGAGCAGGTAATTGCGGGGCACCTGGTGGTATCTTCTCCCACCGTCACCTCCTGGATTCTAATTGGCCAGGCTGAAGCTCCAAGATGCTGCCTGCTGTCTCCTTGTCTCTATTCCTGTAATTTACACAGGCTGCCACCAGATGGCAGTGGGCTTGGGTTGAAACCTGATGATTGAGTTTCCTCTAGGTGGGGTGTACTGAGTGAAGAAAATAAAGCACATTTTCTTACTCAATTATACTTTTCTACATTAACAAATAATAATAATACCATTAACAAGCAACCAGCAAGGGCACTATAGTTTTTAATGATGCACAATTTAAACAATCATAAACTCCTATGCACAGTTAATCTACAAATCATGAACTTTTTAAAAGCCACTTAAGTAGAGCATGTGATGGGTTTTGAAATCGATGGGAAAGAGTTTCTGTTTCTAGTGCATTTAAGACTGGTCTAAGAGCACAGTGTGGGGTCAACGGACCCGTCCCCAAGAAGCCCACCTTCCCTCCTCCTCACCCCATTTTTTTTGGTAGCAACTTCGACAGCAAGAGGCCTCAGGAATGGACTTGGAGGAGAGGGAGGACATGGACAACACTGAGGGTGAGCCCTAGAACCCTGATCTCTGCCTCCCCACCTCCCTCCCCGATGGCTGGCTCCCCTGCTTGCCACACCAGCTGCTTCTCTTCCCCGCTCCCACGGACCTGCACAGTGGCCGCAGTCAAGAGCAGATCTCATCAGGGGTTCCTGGGCACCAGTGGACAAGCATAGGCCCTAATCCAGAGTGGCTTTTACTCTGACCAATTCTGCAACCACAGTGATTGACAGACATTTAAAGCCACTGAACATCAGAGCTGGAAGGGACCTCAGAGGTCATTCCACTCAGCATTTTCCATATCTTGCAGGGGGAAACGAGGGTTCTGTGGTCTTAAACGGGTCTTTTGGTACAGGACTTCTCAGTGCCTTTGATATGCAAATGTTATGATAAATCTCTAGAATGAAGATACAATATAAAATATTTCTCCTAACTTATTTGACCACAATAGCCTTTCTTCTAAAGCCTTCCAAGAACACCTACACGCGTACACCTGGTGTCTCACTAAATACAGTTTTGGGAATGCAGCCCTCTCAATATCAGACAAGCAAGCAGAGGCCAGAGAGGAAAGTGAGCACTTTCCATGCTCCGCTCTGTCAAAGGACATGACAGCGGTCTTTGTCCACACTCCCAGCATGACCTCACTGGGGTCCTGCCCCCGTGTGCGGCAGGCGTGTGAGGGAGTGCTCTCTGCGTCGGCCAGGTGAAATTAGGAAACGAGTGACGGAGCTGGGTCTCCAGCCCAGGCCTTCCTGCTCCATCGTTTTTGCCCCAAACTGACTAGAGGCCTCCGTTTCTGTTTCTGTCAGGCCTGAAGGGAACGATGAAGGGCAAGGAGAAGGCCAAGGCTTCAAAGGAGGAGAAGAAGAAAAGGACCCAGAGCTCAGGCCCCGGCCAGGGGTCTGAGGCCCCTGAGAAGAAGAAAACTAAAATTGATGAGCTTAAGGTGAGGGTCTGGGATAGACCCCGCCAGGGGCGTAGGGTCACATCTGGGGGCATGCGGTGGCAGATGGGACAAGACAGAAGCCAGTGCACACCTCATCCCCGTGACGGCCCGGCCTGGCTCAGGTGTACCCCAAGGAGCTGGAGTCAGAGTTCGACAACTTTGAGGACTGGCTGCACACCTTCAACCTGCTGCGGGGCAAGACGGGGGATGACGAGGACGGCTCCACAGAAGAGGAGCGCATCGTGGGCCGGTTCAAGGTCAGGCCCCTGAGCCCTGAGCCCCGCCCCACCCCCGGGGCTGGCTGTCAGGTGGAACTGTCAGCTGTGCTGGTTGGTAACACATGAAAATCCTCCCATGCTGATTGAACATGGGTCCTGAGAGCCCTGCAGATTGCCTCCCCGCCGCCCTGCTGCCACCCTGGCCACTTTCTTCAGAACCCCTGGACCTCCCCCTGACCCGGCAACTGAAGGGTTAAGTCCTTGCCATAGCGGGGTGCAGACAGTTGGCTGTTTTGAACAACACCCCACCTGCGCCTGTTGAAACCTGTACCCTGACCCACGGTTGCCTTGCCCCAGGGCTCCCTCTGCGTATACAAAGTGCCACTCGCGGAGGACATGTCCCGGGAAGCGGGCTACGACACCAGCTACGGCATGTTCCAGGGCATCCCTAGCAATGACCCCATCAATGTGCTGGTTCGAGTCTATGTGGTCCGGGTAAGAGTCCCCTCACATCCCCTCCTCCCTCTCCCCCTGCCCCGTTTCCCAGTCCTCCTGACCAGGAGGGGTTGAAGCAGCTGCAAACTGACAAGCCCCTGGCCCCAAGTAGGCGCTTGGAAGGTTAACTGGGCTAGTTCCCATCTTTTATAGACAAGGAAGCCAAGGCCCAGAGGGGGACAGTAACTTCCTCAGGGTCACACAGCAAGTGTCCTGCCTCTGGTCCAGTGTTCCTGCCCTTCACCATCATGGGATCATCAGGGAGCATGGCAGGGGCACTAGGAGATGAGGGTGTGGGGAGCCTGCTCAGGAACATCCTTCCCTTTCCCAGGCCACAGACCTGCACCCCGCAGACATCAATGGCAAAGCCGACCCCTACATTGCCATCCGGCTGGGCAAGACTGACATCCGGGACAAGGAGAACTACATCTCCAAGCAGCTCAACCCTGTCTTTGGGAAGTAAGGCCTCCTGGTGGCCCCCCAGCCCTGCCCCGACTTTCCCAGCCCAGACTACCTCCCACCCTACCTCACCCTCAACCTTCTCCCCACCCCCACCCTGCCAGGTCCTTTGACATCGAGGCCTCCTTCCCCATGGAAACCATGCTGACGGTGGCCGTGTACGACTGGGATCTGGTAGGCACCGACGACCTCATTGGGGAAACCAAGATTGACCTGGAGAACCGGTTCTACAGCAAGCACCGTGCCACGTGTGGCATCACCCAGTCCTACTCCATGTGCGTGGGCCCGCGGGGTGGGGAGGAGGGGCTGGGCCTGCTGCACCCAGACTCTAAAGACAAGACTCAGAGCGTGTGGTGGGGAAGGGAGACACAGTACGGTTTCTGCCTCCACTCCTCCACACAGGCACGGCCTTCAGAGGCCACGACTGCAGATTTCAAGACCAGGAGAGAGGCAGGGGGTTCCAAGACAGATGAGGCAGGACAAGGAGAGAAAAGTGGGCTGGGAAGAGGGGTAGCACTGTGCTCCAGGAAGAGTCCACTGGGGACCTGGCTGGCCTCTGCCACTCACAGGCTGTGTGACCCTGGTCTTGTCCCTTAACCTCTCTGATTATGTTTTCTCCTCTTTGAGGTTTCAGGGAAGCGGGCACCATGGGGGTGGTATGGAGTGGGCTGCACCAGGGGAGAGTGGATGCTTACCTCTGGGACACTGGGCATGTGGGGGCCAGAGGAGGGATCAACCTCCAGCAGCCCTAGCATCTCAGCTGAGCCTGGAATGGGGCGGGGGAACAACTGCTGATGCAGGCCAGGAGCTAACTTAAATCAGTTGCCTCCTAGGGATGGCCCAGCCCCACCCAAGCCCCACCAAGCCTGTGTGTCCCTCCCACAGACATGGCTACAATATCTGGCGGGACCCCATGAAACCCAGCCAGATCCTGACCCGCCTCTGCAAGGAGGGCAAAGTGGATGGCCCACACTTTGGGCCCCCTGGGAGAGTGAAGGTGGCCAACCGGGTCTTCACTGGGCCCTCCGAGATCGAGGACGAGAATGGTAACGGGGTGCTAGGTGCAGCCACAGGGGTGGCAGAGGCCCAGGAGGGACCCCCCACTTCCCTGTGACTGGACCTTGAGGCATAGCCCGGGGTCTCCTCTGCCAGGCCTAGTGACCCTCTGCTCATCAGCCCAGAGGCCCACTCCCGTCTGCCCAGCCTCTGCCCAGCACCCCCCATGCTACACAGTGCTTGCCCGTCCCTCCCTCTCTCTCTCCCTCTCAGCATCCCTGTGGACTGGGGAGCGTCTCCCCGTTCTGTAGATGAGGAAACTGAGACCTAAAGCGTTTAGTGACTTGCCCAAGGTCAAGTGGCTCCCAGCTCTGCACTCTCCCAAGAGTCTTCCCTCATGTGGCTCTTCCCAGAGAATCAGGGGGACCTGTGTGGGACACCTGTGCTGACCACCTTCAGAGTGCTGGGACAGGAAGTGGATTCTTGCCCTCCCTGACTTCACAGCCCCATGGGATTCTCTGGTCAAGTTCCCCAGGTGGAAGAAACCCAAGGGCACAGACCTCTCTGGGCCCTTGGAACAGCTGAGAGCTTGGACAAGCCACTTCTCCCTCTGTGCCTCAGTTTCCCCAGTAGTAAAGTGGAGATGGGTGGGCCGGTGATGGCTCAGGGGCCTCTTTGTGCCCGAGTCCCTGTCCCAGCACAGGTCTTATTCTGCTGAGCCCATGTGTACCGCTGACACACTGGCACCCACAGGGCAGAAGAGGCCCACAGACGAGCACGTGGCACTGTGCGCACTGCATCACTGGGAGGACATCCCCCGCGTGGGCTGCCGTCTGGTGCCGGAACACGTGGAGACGCGGCCACTGCTCAATCCTGACAAGCCGGGCATTGAGCAGGTGATCCCCCTGAGGTCCTTTGGTGTTTGGGACAAGGGAGTCCCAGCTGGGTCCATAAAGCAGATCCACATGCTACTGGCTGCGTTCAGGGCCTCCCCACCGTGATCCCTCACAGGGACTTCAGGGGCACATGTCCTTGCCTTGAGTGAGAACCACATCAGCTTGAGTGGGGACCTGGGGCATGTCCCTCTGAGGCTGTGATTGGCTATTGATGATGTCATAGGAATTCCTACATCCGAGGTTGGAAACTGATGGAATAGGTCCTGACAGGACAGAGGTGGGGAGGGAGAGGAGAGCGGGTCTTCCTGGGCAGTGGAGGGACCCCTGGGGAGCTCTGCCACGCCCCCTCTTCCTCAGGGCCGCCTGGAGCTGTGGGTGGACATGTTCCCCATGGATATGGGAGCACCTGGGACACCTCTGGACATCTCCCCCCGGAAGCCCAAGAAGTGAGCTGCCTGGACCCAGCACCACTCCCTCCCTGCCCCCACCCCTCGCTGCCCCCTTCACAGCCCAGATCACCTTGGTCAGTGGGCATTCCCCCATGTGGCCTTGTGATGGGAACAGACCAACCCATCAAGGGTGTTGTGGGGCCTGCCCGGGGCAGGTCCCATTTGGTGAGGCAGCGGCCACAACCCCTGCTGCGAGTGAACTCAGTGAGAGCCGTGAGTACATGCCAGCACCTTCCAGAGGACTTTCATCAAAACGTGGGTTCCCACACGCGTGACCACACATACACACACACACACAAGACACGGAACTCCTGAGAGCCTCCTGTGCTCGCTGACGGCCCCCGCACCAGGCTGTCATTAAGCTGGGCCGAGTTCTGTTTAAAGCACCTGCCTGAGATGAGCAGGCGGTGTGCCTGGGGAGGTGAGAGCGGTGGAGTGGAAGGAGCCACGCAGCTGCCTCTCCCCAGCGACCCGGGCCAGGTCTCTCTGCCTCGCTGGTCCTCAGTTTTCCCATCTGTAAAGTGGCAGGATCGAGTCACTGTCAGCCCTGACACCCCCAGTGTCCGGGATCAGGACCATTTTCATGGGGGCCCATGCTTATTTCAAGACGGCGATCTTGAAATCCTTAATGATTGCTAACGCGGTGCCCACGTTCCCATTTTGCACCGGGCCCACAAATGGTGCAGACAGCTCGCCTCCAGGTCTGAGCCCATGAGTGCGCTGTTCCAGGGACCACCACTAGGGGACGCCGCAATCCATTGTGTCGCCAGCCTTTGCGTCCAGGATGTTCACGCCACCTAGAGCAAGCTTGTCCAACCCGTGGCCTGCCAGGACGGCTTTGAATGTAGCTCAGCACAAATTCGTAAACTTTCTTAAAACATTACAAAAATTATGCACAGACCTTTTTTTTTAGCTCATCAGCTAGTGTCAGTGTATGGCATGTGCGGCCCAAGACAATTCTTCCAGTGTGGCCCAGGGAAGCCAAAAGGTTGGACACGCCGATAGAGCCACACTCCCGTTTTTAGTGACCCAGCCTCACCCCCATGGTGAAATGTGACTACCTTATTTACAGTGACAGTTACCTGTCAAGTGGAAAATCCTCTTTGGATACAAGGACATAAAGGAAACTAGATTCCATGGGCCTTCACTGTCAGCCCCTGGAGTGGAGCTTCTAGCCTGAAGACAGAGGCCCCTGACCTCGGGGCCCCCCTTCGGCCACCCCCAGCAGCGGGCCCCGCCCTGCCCTGAGCGAGCCCCCCTTTCCGGGAGCGTGCTCTGGGTCCTGGCGTCCACGCAACAACCGGGCTGCCCGGGAGTCCCAAAGTCTCTCTCAGCACCAGCCTGCCCAGGTCCCACACTCACCCCAAGTCCCCAGGACGTCTCTCAGTCATCTCATCTCCAGCCCCCTGCCCAAGACCCTAGGGTAACCCCCACCCCGCAGACTGCTAATCAGCCTCTCCCCATGCCCAGGTATGAGCTACGGGTCATCGTGTGGAACACGGATGAGGTGGTCCTGGAGGATGACGACTTCTTCACTGGGGAGAAGTCCAGTGACATTTTTGTGCGGGGGTGGGTGAGCGGTCCCTGGCTGGGAGGGGGCTGAGCTGGGTGAGCCCACCTTCCCGGGGTGCCGGAGAGGAGGGAGAGGACAAGGGGAGCTCGGGGGTGGGGAGAGGTGCCACCTGTGTGGCTGTAGGTCTGGAGTGGGTGGCGTCCCCCAGGTGGCTGAAGGGCCAGCAGGAGGACAAGCAGGACACAGATGTCCACTACCACTCCCTGACTGGCGAGGGCAACTTCAACTGGCGCTATCTCTTCCCCTTCGACTACCTGGCTGCCGAGGAGAAGATCGTCATCTCCAAGAAGGAGTCTATGTTCTCTTGGGACGAGACCGAATACAAGATCCCAGCTCGGCTCACCCTGCAGATCTGGGATGCTGACCACTTCTCTGCTGACGACTTCCTGGGTGCAGGGCTGGGCCGGACCAGGGGACGGGGACCCAGCGTGGAGGGGACGGGGGTGGGGGGAGGTAGGGGCAGGGAGAGCCCTCTCTGGGTGGGAGGTTTCATTCCCACAGGTCTGTCAGAGCTGACTCCAAGGTTGCCACAGGGGCCATCGAGCTGGACCTGAACCGCTTCCCACGGGGCGCCAAGACAGCCAAGCAGTGCACCATGGAAATGGCCACGGGGGAGGTGGACGTGCCCCTGGTTTCCATCTTCAAGCAGAAGCGTGTCAAAGGCTGGTGGCCCCTCCTGGCCCGCAACGAGAATGATGAATTTGAGCTCACGGTGGGCACCGCCACTGCTCAGGTGGCGGGCAGGGCTGGGCCAGACTGGGGTGCGGAGGGCCTGGCACCCACCCCGGGCCCTGGGACACTCTTGTTCCTCTCTTCAGGGCAAGGTGGAGGCGGAGTTGCATCTCCTGACAGCCGAGGAGGCAGAGAAGAATCCAGTGGGCCTGGCCCGCGGCGAACCTGACCCCCTAGAGAAACCCAAGTGAGTGCCCCGTCTGCCCGGGTCCCTGGGGGCGCTGGAACAGGAAAGAGGGGCCAGAACCTTCTGGTCTTCTTGCGCTCATTCTGCAGGCACTCCTGCCCTCTCCGTCCCTTCCTGGGAACTACTCAGCCCACCTCTTGGCCGAGCCCCCTGGCCACAGCCTGGGCCTTCCACCCGTGTCCTGTCTCCGTGCTCTCTCAGCTCCTCTTGTGTTCCGGCCAGCCCAACACGGGCTTCCCTGGTTCTTGAACCCTCTCGAGCCCGCCCGCCTGCTACTTCTTGGGGCACACACACGGCCAGCGGCCCCTCACACTGCTGCCACTCGCACCGCTGCTCCTCCTCCTCGCCCTTTTTCTCTACTCGGTGCCTGGCGACTTGGTCAACAAGATCCTTGGGGCCTGAGTCTGGCACCCTCCTGGGTCTGGTACCCCTCCCTTCTTGCTCTGCCCCTAGGGCTCAGGAGCTCGCAGCATGTGGAACATGCACACGAGTGCACACACATCGCACGTGGGCACACACGCGAGTGCACACACCTCGCACTGGGCACACACACGAGTGCACACACAGCCCACACAACAGAGCAACCGTCAAGCTTTCGAACAGTCTCCCAGACTCAGAACTGGAAATGACTGTTTACATGATGACATATTAGGCCAGAGAAGCGGAGTCAGTTGCCCCAGGTCCCCTAGCAAAATAAGGTAGAGCTAGGCCTCCTCAGCCTACATTTCCAGCTGCCAATCCAGCACTCTTCACACAGTGCCACCTCCTGTCCCAGCGACATTCCTGACAGACTAACCCAATCCCACTGGCAGAAAGAAACTGAGACAGGGACAGGGACAGGGGTTTGGATGGGATTAGCCAGCAAGTCCTGAACAGCTGCTGCGGCACCCATCCCCTCCCCACCCAAAGCCATGTGCCACCTGCAGGACCCTAAGTGTCTCCATCCAATTCCAACATCTAAGCAGCCAACATTTGCTGAGTGCCTGCTCGGTGCCAGGCACTAACTGAGGGCTTCGCCCTGCACTGCCCCATGCCACCTTTCGCCAACGCCAGAGGTAGGGTCCATGCGAAGAGGTGCTAACTTGCCTGTCCCGACTGGGATTAGGAACCAGGTGCCCTGCACCCTCACCCCACCCTGCAGCCCGACTTGGGCTTGAGCACGGCCCCGGGGCTCGAGGTCTGTGTCCTCCAGGGGTCGGCAAGGCAGGAGTTTGAAAACGCGTGTCCGATATGTATTTACGTCTTGACATTCTATGAAGCCTACTGTTTTGTGACACAAACAACAGAACAAGCTCAGCAAGCACTTCCTGGCTGGGAGGCCACGTGGAAGTTAGAGCAGCGACTGCACCCACGGGGCAGCGCTGGACCATGTACAATGAACTGCTAAGTAGAGGAGCTTCCTAATAATCAGAACTGCCTGCAGCTGCCTCTTCAGGGAGTGAGCCGCCATGGCCACAAGTGTTCAGGGAGCAGCTGGGCTGCCCACAGCCAGAAATGCCGGCTCGGCCTTGGGAGGAGGTTGGGGTCCCGGAGGGTCTTGCAAACAGGACAGGCAATGTAAACAGCAAACCCAGTGCTTAGAGATGGGCTCAAACCCTGGCTCCAGCAAGCCTGCTTTTAGGACTGGGGCCATGACAGGGCCTCATGGGGTCTAGAAGGGCTGAGGGGATGGGGTGCCCTGGGAGATGCCTACGCATGACTGCAGATCCCCTCTCCCCCAGCCGACCTGATACCGCTTTCGTCTGGTTCCTCAACCCCCTGAAGTCCATCAAGTACCTCATCTGCACGCGGTACAAGTGGCTCATCATCAAGATCGTGCTGGCGCTGCTGGGTCTGCTCATGCTGGGCCTCTTCCTCTATAGCCTCCCTGGCTACATGGTCAAGAAGCTTCTGGGGGCGTGAAGGCCCCACTGCCTCCCTGCAGCTCCTCTCCCCGCCCATGCGTTTGCCCCTCCTCTGGCCTGGACTTTCCAATCCCTCCTGGGGAGCCCAAGGAACCCTGTGTCCACCCTTTAGGCCTTGGGTCTCAGGAGACTGTCTCCTGCTTGCTGGGCTGGTGACACCCCACTGCCTGCCCTCATCTCCCCAAGGCTGCTGCTTGCTGGGTCCTGCCCCTGTGGGCCCTGCCTGTGGGGGAGGGAGTGGGGGGGAGGGAGCTGAGGCATCACCCTTCTTTGGGCTCCAAAGGAAGCTGCCCCAAATCCTTCCCCAGGCCTTCCAGTGCAGGACCAAAGCTTTAATGAAATTAACCCCGAATCATGTCATGGGCCGGTGCCCAGGGCTTTTAAAAGAATGAGCGAAAGAAATCACGCGCCCTCCCCCGGACGTAATCCTGTTGGGGGGCCACCGCTGCCACCACCAGTCTTTGTTCTGCAGAAGTGGGCCTGCTCCTTCCTGCTTATCCTACGGGGCTGCTGCTTCCGCCCCTGCACTCCACACGGCTCCTCCCCCGGCCCAGGCAGCCCCCAGTCCCTGCCCTGCCTGTGGGTGTTTATCGCTCCCCAGGGCTTCCACAAGGCTAGACGGGGAGCAGTGAGAGTGAACCCCTGTGCCCCGGCCCCCACCTCCTGCAGGCAGGCACCGCCCTCCCAGTCCCTCCAGTTGCAGCCAAGAGGTTGTGCTCCAAGTGCTGCCCCTGCCCGCGTGAGTTGGGTTTCTCTTGACTGTTTTTCCTTTGAGTGGTGATTTTTCTCTTAATAAAAGAAACCAAATACTGGGCTGACAAGTCTGTGGCTGTTCAAGTGGGGGGACTAGGGTCGGGGTGCAGGGTCTGCGAACACTCTGAGGTTGGCAAACTCAGTACCAGCTGGGCCCCTCTGGCCTTTCCTTTGGGTGACCTCACAGCCCAGGGTTCAGGCCCAGGGTTCGAGGTAGGCCTAAGGCACAGGGCCACCTGCTCAGGCTGCCCACGGGAGGAGTCAAGGTCACCAAAAGGGTCCTGCAGGCCCAAGGACAGTCTGAAAGCTTAAGACTCCACGAGCTGCCCCAAGGCTCCCGCCTCGGCTCACAGGCAGCAACTGCCCCCCAAAAAACAACAAGAGAGCCCCATGCCACTGGCCTGGGCCTCATCTCACAGCCACATGCCTGTTCTCACACCACAACCTGAGGCTGGGGACAAAGTCCCCTCAGGACACAGAGGTAGGAGCAGGGGCCCAGGTCTCACTGGACCCGACCTCTTTAAAAAGACTCAGCCACGACTTCCTAAGACTTTAATCATGACTGCAGGGTACAGGAACTCCCCTCGTCACCTCGTCACCCCGGCGGCACGCACAGCGGTGCGTGGAAAACGCGGTCACACACCGTCGCGGGTCCGCACTAACCCCGCAGCCAGGTCAGGGCTGGTTCAATTTCGTGGGGATCCGCAACACCCGGGTCGGAGGGACTTGCAGTTCTGAGTTTATCTGGAAGAAAGGGAGTAAAGGTCCCTACCTTTTCCCCAGGGCCGTCCTCCTTCGGGAGCCCAGGGGTCAGGTGCGCACACCGGCTCTCGCACAGGCCTCCGAGTCTGCACACGTTTCCTCCCCAGAGGCTTCCAGAGGCCTGGGGACGCCCACGTCTGCCTGCTCTCAGAGGACAGGTGCCCGGGCTTCTCGTCTGGCTTCTGTTCCAGCTGGCTAACCTCTGGGAATGTTCTCAACCTTCCTCTCTGACCCACCATCCCATCCCCAGTCTAGCCCCCCTTCCCTCCTCTTCATCTTCCTGCATACAGTAGCATCGATGGAAGTGTGGACCACATGGTCACCTAATGTCTGAGTCCTGTCACAGGCCAAGAGGCCACCGTGCTGCCTGGCTTTACCACATCCCTGGTTCAGGCGTGCCCTGAGGGCCTGAGACCTCACAGGGTCACACGGCTCCAGTGCCTGGCCTCAGTCACCTCTCACATGCACAGCTGATGACAGCCCACTGTCATGACCTTCCTGGTCCATGACTCAGTGCCATGGGAAGGACTCCCCACCAGCTGTGTTACAGACCAGAGGGAGCAGCGATGGTGAGATTTCTCCTCTCTCCAGGCCACGGAGAAGTGGCCCCAACAATGGCTGGTGTGGGCACACGTGGGCGCCAGGGAACACCTGCCCCAGGAGAGCCCCCGCTCCCCGTACCACATCCCAGGCCAGACAACCTGGGCTGGCTGTTGGGAGCCATGCAGGCTGGCTTTAGGGAAGCGTGACTTGTTTTGCTTTTTGTAGTGTCCCTTTCTGCAATCTGGTGGGTGCGTACTGCTCACTGAGGAATGGGCCTGATATGGCCAGTTCCTTGGGAGACACTAAAGAAAGAAGACTATCTGGGTACTTGGAAGAATGGCCTCTCATTTACTCTGACCTTCAAGTTAGCTGGCCCAGAGTCGGGGATGGTTTATGATTTGTCCTTGAGTGAGAGAATGCATATTTGTTTCTGCTGTGCTGCACTGCGCTGTGGGGATAGATTGGGGAGAAAAAATAAACTCGGGGCTGATGGCTAAGAATGCTTCCAGTCCTCCCGGACCCTGTTTGTCTCTCTCTGTTTCCTTAAACCTCGCCCCCCACTTCAGCTGCTGTTCACTGGGACGCCGAGGCAGGCCCCCGGCAGCTGGCAGGGCGGCAATAGCCCACGCTCTGAGCAAGGCACAGAGTCTGTGACGTTTGAGACGCCTTGCACAGCACTTCTGCCCTCTCTCCCTCATTAGCACGGTTGCTAGGACCAAAGAAGAAAATTCATCTGGAAAGGCTCAGCGAGCTGTGGGATGCGTCGCTGGCTCTGGCACTGCTTCTAGAGTGATCCAACAAGCAGCAGGTGCCCCAAACCATGGGCATCAGAGGGACGCGGACTCACGTGCCTGTGGTGGGGAAGACGGCACGCCTCATCTCCTGGTATCAGCTCCAGTCCCACCACGTCCCCGGCCTCCCCCCGACCCCCCTCGGAGGGTCCCCGTCACCCACCTTGGAGGACAGGTACTGCTTCAGCAGCATCTGGAGCTCCATGTTCTGCTGCTCCAAGGAGTTGTTTTCTATCAGCAGCTTGGCCCTCTGGGTCAGGATGAGGCTTTGGGTAGAAAAATCGGTGAGAGACCCAAGGCCGCCTTCCTCCTCCACGAGGGGCCAGGATCTCTGTGTTTCTGTTCTGGCTGGAGGTGGACGAGGACCCCACAAACCGCACCCACCATAGCAGCCCTCCTGCCCTGACCGAGCCAGGCCAGCCCCCCGGCATTGCACCTCCCAACAGGGGTTGCCAAAGGCAGCTTCTCTCTTCAGCAGTTCATGGGACGGGGGGCGGCCATTGTGGCCACTCCGAGAGGGTCCTTCCCCGCCGCCCGCCGGGCTCCCTCTCCCCCTGGGCGTACACACACTCACTGGTACTTCTCCAGGGCTGCGTAGAGAGCATCCCAGAGGTTCTGCGTGGACTGAGGGAGAACTGTGGCCAAGGCCTTCCAGTACTCAGAGTCCTTGGAATCATCCCGCAGATCCTTCAGCAACTTCATTGGCAGCCGAGAATCCCTGGAGGTCAAGGGCACTGGTGCCATCATGTTCACCCGGCCCCATCCAGGCACCCAAGCATGCCATTCACAGAGCCTGTCCCTCACAGAGTCACCTGCCCACTCGGCTACACCAACTTCTCTGACTGTGGGAGGTTCCTGGAAAGGACACACGCTTGTCATCATTGTCCCTTTTTTTTGAGCATGATCCAAGTTTCCGTTTATTTATTTATTTTTTTTAATTCATTTTTATTGTTAGACTTATTGGGGTGACATCTGTTAGCAAGGATCACACAGGTTTCGGGCGTACAGCTCCACAGTGCGAGTTCATCATTGGGCCCGATGCGCTGTGCCACGGCCGCCTTTGTGAGCACCCCTGGAGCGCCACCCACCCTCTTCCTCTCAATCAGTTTACCTCACCGGCTTTAAAGCTCAATCCTGTGCCCATTTCTCTCCCTAATGCATCCAAAACAGCTCTCAAAATTTGTCATCATTGCCCTGTCCCCTCCAGGTTAGCCTTGATTCTCTTGATTCAGGCCATCACCTCCCACTCGGGACAAACCTTTCCACTGCTCTCCTTGTAGCCAGCACCGCTCCTGCCCTGACGCCAAAGTGATCTTTCTAAAATGCAAGACTAATCATGGTTCCCCCACTGCTTCAGATCCTTTTTGTGGCTCCGGTCACTAAATAGTGAAGACCAAGATCTTAGGCACATGAGTGTCTCCAAGATCTGGCCTGCCTCCCCTACCCACCACCAGTCCCACTTCACAGACCCTGGACACTCTAGCCATACCTGTCTGTCAAGATTTTGAACACAACGTCTTTCCCCATGCTGTGACATCCTGAAATGCCCTTTCCCGGACTTTATCCACCTAGGAAAACTCAGTTCTGGGGCCATCTCCTCCTAAGGCCCTCTGTGACATTCCAAATGGAGGTGACCACTTCCTTCCCTGAACAACAGGACACCTTGTATATGCTCTGACCATTGTCCTGATCACAAGACGTTATGCCCACGGGCTTCCCCCGGCCACGCACACAGCAGACCCCAATCACGTTCAATGAATGGATGATGAATGAAAAACATGCAAGTCACTTCTATACACCATGTCTTCCCTTCTAAAGTCCCCTGGTCCCTCCAGCCCTCCTTTTGGGTAGCCCTTAATCGCTCCCCCTAGGCCTTGGCCAGCAGCCTCTTCTCCACTGAGTGGCATCTGCTTGGCACCCCCAATCCCATCCGGCTTCCCCAGTTCTCTGGCAAGACCTCCAGCACCACACAGCCCACCTGGGCTGCTTCAGACCCTTGACAAAGGCCTCCAGAATCCTGAGGACATCATTGGGGTGGATGAGCCTGGGAGAAGGCGGGGCCTCCTTCTCTTCCTGCTCCCCTTCCTCTCCCTGCAAGTCCGGCGGTCCTGCGGGCTCCAGGGCTGCGATCGGGCCTGTCGGTTCCTGTAGGGGACGACAGAGTCCAGGGGCCGATTGGAGAGAGGCGCACGGGGCCACGCTGGCTGGAGGGTACACGAGCACGAGCATGAGTGTGTGATGACAGACTGGGAGGAAGTAAGGGGGTTAGGGTTATAGGAAGTTGCATAAAAATGCAGAGGGAGACACTTGCAAAGGAAAGAAACAGTGAGGAGGAAGTAGCACAGAAGGGGGATGGGGCCGGGGAGAGGCACACGGGGCTGCAAAACAATGGCGGTGCTTTATTTCCAAATCTGGGTTCACAGGGGCTTCTTTTACTGATATTCGTAAAGCTTACATAATTTCTTTCTATATTCTTTTGAATCATTAAACCAAATAAATTTTATTTTCATTTTTTTTTTTATTTTTAAATTAAAAAAAAATCTTCCTCCTGAGACAGGAGGGCCAGTTCCTGCTGTTGAGTTAGTGGGAAAGGTCAGCTGCTGGAGCCTGCTAAGTTTCACAAGAACATCTGCCCCAGGGTACCACCGATGGCATCCAGGAGCCTTCAGGGGCAAACCACAAGGGTCCGCTACCAGCAACAAAGGACTTTCCTTATCACCGCGCATGCACAGTAAGGCCCAAGAGTGTCCCTAAGGTGACCTTTCCCTATTTTAAATACTAAAACCCATGCCTGGGGTGGAGATTTACCATGCTAATGAGAGAGATATGCCACGCAAGAAGAATCACGTCGTCACACTGTGCAGGGACCAAGAACCCTCCAACTTTAGGAGCCTAAACATAGCTTCTACCCCACCCAGCTTCCTTTGAAACCTACCCCAACTTCTCTCGAGGAGCCATTTAAACCTTTCATTTCTCAGTGTTGGTTCCTTGTGCCCAAGCTTAATAAACCTTTGCCGCTTGCCTGAACTTGCTTATTTCCGTCCTGGGAGATGGCAGGAACCCAAAGCCCTGGGAACACTCTTACTTCCATCTCGCAGTTCATTTCGTTTACTTCTCACAGGCCAATCAACGTTGTCAGATTCTTACGTACCCTCCCAAATATATATTATGTCCATCTAAGCACACACACATTTACTCCCCACTTTTACATAAATGAAACGGTACTACAGTTCTGCCCTTGGCCTTTCCCACATACCGATAAACCTTAGAGATCTTTTCAAATAAACAAAGAATTTCTTCATTCTTTTTTACAGTTGCATAGCACCCCATTGTGTAGATATACCATGTATTATTTAATCCAGCCCTCAATGATAGAAATTTAGGTTGCTTTCAATCTTCTGCCATTTCAAACAATACTGTAATGAACATACTACAATAAACATATCATTTCAAATGTACTGAGATAAATCTATAGAATAAATTCCCAGGAAAGGAATTGTAGGGCTAAGTGTGTACGGGTTTATAATTGATACTGCCAAATTGTCCTCTGTGAAGGCTGCAACAATTCACACTCCCGCCAGCAACCTCTGAGTGTGCCTGCTTTTCCCGCGCCCTAGCCATCCATCACTACGCTTTCTCAAACTTGCAGACTTCGCCAACGCGGCAGGTGAACATGAAATTTGAGCAGCCTCATTATTTTTCATATGTTTAATGTTTTCTGTATTGCCTCTTCCGGGAGGTGTTCCTTCATATCCCTTGTCTGTTCCATTGAGTTGTTGGTCTTTTTCTTATTGGCTTATGGGAGCTCTTTACATGTTAAGGAAATTAGCCTTGAATTGTCATATGAGTTAAAAATACTTTCTCCCAGCTATCATCTGTATCTTAACTTTGCTTACATTGACTTTTCCCCTCCAGAATTTTTTAAATGTAGTTAAATATGCCACCCCCATCCCCACCCCCACCCCCACCCCTGTTTTTCCCTTTATGGCTTCTGGGTTATGCTCACATAACCAACTCTTTTTGGAAGCATATCAGGACACTCACCATGGGTCTAGCAGTACTAAAAACAACTATTAAATTCAAGTCTTTCATTTTTAAATTAAAATCTTGTGTTTTTAACATGATGACTTCTTTGGAATAGTCTATTACAACCCAGATAGGTATTGCAAATGGGCCCTGCTTTGTAGGGAAGTGTTATGGATCAAATATGCAGAACTTGGTAGGGCTGGTCTCACAGTGGCTGGGGCCTGGCTTTGAGGGAGGGCTCAAGAAAAGACCCTTTGGACCTCAGTATGAGAATAGCCCCTCATTCCCATCTATTCTTTCCTTGGCAAATAGAAGAAGTAGTAATAATAAAGGAAATGCTAACTTAGCTACCCCTGCCATGAAACCTTCAGTTTCTCCAGAAATATTATTCAAAGGCAGCAATGTTTCCCCCAGGGTGGGGGTGGGGGTGGGGGGGTTCCTGACTTTAAAATGCTCTCGTTTCACCTGCATTTCCTCTTACCTGGCTGGTGGATGAATGACGAGCTCGGTACTTGAGAAAGAAGTTCACCAGTTTATACAAGTCATCCTCACTTTCAATTCCAAGGGCCTGCAGAAAAAACCCGACTACTCAAACACCACGTCTAGAGTCCACCTGCTCCAGAAGGGAAGAGATCCTCAGCTCCTGGGAGCAAGAGGCCTTGCTTGCTGCCCGGAGCAGAGGCCATTCGACACGGGGCTAGCAGAGTGGATGGAGGACACACACGCATCAGAACAGAGAACCACGCTCCGAGGCAGGCGCCGTTCATACACACCTGCTGCTTACAAGAAGGCTGCAGGGGGGCTGAACATGCTTCTGAGTTTAGGGGTGTCGGGAAGGACCTGGAGTCTGAGAGCTGGGCCATGAGAGAGAGAAGCTAGCACAGGAAGGGTCGGGGATGGCAGACGTATATACGACTCTGGGAGAATTTGTGGTGTGGAGAGTGAGTGGAGGGAAGGAGAGATGCCCTGGGAGAGCTGCGTCTATTCCCAGGGCTGAGCAACGGTGGAAAAACATAGGCGGCTTCCTGAGAATGGGGCCCCCCACCCCACGCCCGCTCGGCCAGCGGGCTCACTGAGAAGATGGCGTCCAGCCTCAGCAGATAGCATTCACTCTTCTCCAGCGGGAGCAGGAGGCTCAGCAGCTTGCTCTCCACGAGGAAGCCCTGAGGAGAAGGAAGACGACATCTCCAGTCAGAGACTCATGCAGGAACGAGTCCCAGGGCCTGTAGCCTCCCTCTGTGTAACCAGCCAGGGACGACTCCACAGAGCAGACCCCCAGTGGGCCCCCCGGAGCGAGGCCTTCCTGGGATGCCTACGAGCCTTTCCCAGACTACAGCCAAAGCGATCTGCATCACGGATTCAGGTCCCCCACCTCACAGCCCATGGGCAAACACCCGATCCGCACAGCAGTCCAGACCTGATCCAGTCGCAGGGCCCACCCACCCAATGTCACTTCACTCATACACTAGTATCAAATATCTACAGAACATAGCAGCAGGCATTGAACGGCTGCAAGCAGGAAGTGGAAACGTGGCCCCTGGCAACAAGGCTGCAAATAGAGAGGGAGTGCCTGTCAGCTGCCTCCATCTGCAGGAGCTGCCCTCAGTCGCAGGAGCCAGACTTTGTGCCAAAAAAAACTGTCCCAGTTGTTTCAAGGGGACTGGAAGCTGCTATCCTTAGCTCTACCTCTTTCACCATCTCAGGACTGTAAAATCTAAAGAAACACCAATCGTGTTTAGTAACAATCAACTCCCAGCTGAGCCAGCTCCCGTGTAGCCTTCGCATTAAGTTGCATGGTTTTTGCTAAAATGCAGTGCAGACACCCGAAGCCTAACACACCCAGAGTGATCTTAAACTGAGCTCCCAAAGAAAGGCCATGTTACCTGTGGCCACACTACTTGGCAAGTGGGTTCATGGGGGCAACACTGGTGCCCCTTCTCTTGCAGAATGAGCATTTTTTTAAAAAATTAGCAGGAGCCCATTGGCCGGCCTGGACTATACCTCGCTGACCCACTAGAGGAGAACTCGCTTGTCAGCTGGGCCAGCACGGAGGCATGGCCTCTCTGTGAATGGCCTCACGAAGTCTGGGGGCTTTTCCCCAGCAATACTACTGAAGGTTGGTTCAACCCCTGCCTCCAGGCCACATCTGGCCAAAGTCATCAGAAGCAGCACACATGAAACAGCAGGCTGACCACTTCACACGTCATATAAATGTCTAATCACTATGTTATACACCCAAAACTAATATATTATATGTCAACTGTTAATTGAAAAACAGAAATCATTATTTAACAGCAAAAAGTCAACAACAGCAGAAAGTCGACAGAGCCACCCGCCAGGAGTCCACGTGCTGCGGGCCCTCACCGACTCGTCACACAGAAGCATCAGGATCTTTCTGGTAGTTTTGGCTGAGATTTGCTTTGGCAGGTCCAGGTAAGACTCCGGTTCCAAGGCGGTCTCTTCTGCCACCTCCTCTTCTGCAAAGAAGAGAGAGAGGGAAAGGAAAGGATCATTCCTTGGCCTTGTTGAATTTGAGAAACAGTCAAGTGGCTTTCCTTGAGAAAATTCACCTCTTAAAAAGGCTCTTTCAGGCACTACCAAATCTCTTTAGCTGAAGAAAGCCTGTTATGTGGGAAAAACAAGGAGACCGAGGGTCGGAATAAGAGGCTATCCAGAGAATTCTGTCATTCTTGAGTAGCCTATAATGTCTCACGTTTTCCAACTTTATCCACCTGGAAATCTCATACTCAAAATCCAGCCATGACAAGGGGTGGGGGGAGATCCAGGGAGTGTGGACCTATTTATTTTTATTTTAGAGTTAAATCTAACATATATCTGCTATATATTTCTAAACCTGCAGCAGATGAGAAGTAGACAACTCAAAGCCTGCCTCACAGAAGAGGGCTATCAGCAAGAATTGGTAGCTGATAGCAAGAGCCAAAAATTTTCTTCATATGTCTGTTGGCCATTTGTATTTCCTCATGGGAGAAGTGTCTGTTTAGTTCTTCTGCCCACTTTTTAATTGGGTTGTTTGTTTTTTTGTTGTTAAGTCTTATTAGTTCTTTATATATTTTAGATATTAGACCCTTATCTGATGCGTTATTTGCAAATATTTTCTCCCATTCAGTTGGCTGTCTCTTTGCC
>PVJL010008270.1:0-68431 GCA_004026885.1 Lyroderma lyra
ACTCGCCCCTTTCTCGCCAGCCTTCAGGTTTACTTGCGATTTGTGGATTTCTCAGCAGCCGGTTTGTCACTCAGGGTCCGCTTTCTTGGCTCCTGGTCGGCCGTTCAATTGTGTTTTCTGGGAGAGGCTTTAGGAACCTCCTCTCCAGTCGCCATCTTGTCTTCTCTCTTGGCCTTAATATTTTGAGGTTAACAGGCAGTCAATGAAGGCTTAGGGCTACTTGTCTTCCTCTCCCTATGGAACTCTCCAGGCCAATTCTCTCACCCATTATCTCATATTTCATAATTTCTTTTATTATTGCAGCTCATCAAAACTTATCTTTTCCATATCCCATAGCTTGCCACTCACAAGAGAATTGGTAGCCAAAATGACTCCTCACTAGTAGAGATCTTCGAACTTATGGATTAGTGCTGGTAAAAGTAACTGTGGGAAGGAGACGATGTTAGTGCCTTGTGACAGAAGGACTTCTAAGATGGTCTCCAGTGATCCCTGCCTGCTGGTTATTGAGTCCTTGTATAACGTCCTCCCCTTGAGAGTGGACTGAAACTAGTAATTTGATTCTAAACAACAGAACATGGCAAAACAGATTGCAATGCTATTTATGTGATTCGTTTATAAAAGTCTATGATTTCCAATATGCTAGCAAACATTCTCTGTTGTGTTCCTGGTTTGTATGTTTTAATAAAGAAAGCCATCATGGGGCGGGGGGCAGACATGGCAAGGAACTGAGGGTGGCTAATGGCCAATAGCCAGTCAGGAACTGTGGCACTCAGCATGACGGCCCACAGAAACTGAATGGTGCCCCAAACCACCAGGTGATCATGGAAGAAAATGCTTCACTAATCTAGCCTTCAGATGAAACCACAGACCCTGCAATGAAATTTTGATTACAGCCTCATAAGAGACCAAAAGGCAGAAGACAGAGCTAAGACATGCCTATTTGCCTGACGCACAGACGCTAAATGTGTATTGTTTTAAGCTGCTAAATCGGGGATAATTTGTTACTAAGCAATAGATAACTAATACATGCCTCAAACTGTGCCATTTACATTCTCTTATCAGAAGTGATCCAGAATTGGTAGCTGTATCTTTTTTATTTTGGTGTAATTGGTGCCTGGCAACAAATATTTGTTAATTAAGTGAACAAAAATACTTGTCTATGTGAAACTTCTAGCCTCTAGTCCTCTGAGCTATGCATCCCAGAACAGAAGTGCATATTTAGAGGCTTCTTTTGCTTGGTGGGGGTGCAGGTGGGTATTGGTAATAGTAATTCCAGTACCCTGGCAAACTGTAAGGGATATAATAATGTGACTTTATGTGTCTTTGCACCAATTCCTATTGCAGCTGCTGCCAGATCACCACAGAAGTAGTTCTCCGTATTGTATTATTACAGAACTTTTCCACACATGAGTATTTTTCATCTTTTAGTTTTTATAGATTTATGGATAATTTTCCCCCCACAGGTCTATAGATTAGATTCCAGAAGCACATTATATGGTTGTATATATCAGTGTTTTATCTGCTTAATTATATAGTAATTGTAAAACTTTATTATTCTATAAATACATTATATTTTACTTTATAGCGAAGGAAGAATTATATAAATGCACAATAATTTCCAAGTGTAAAAACTGCAGTATATTCTTGTGTTACTTCATGTTTATTATTAAGTAGTTAAATTATAAAGCCCATCCTGCTGATTTTGCTAGACTACCCAAATTGTGAATAATAAATATAAATGACAAAAATCAATTGCATCGCTTTACCGCTTGCCAAACAGTGGAAGCTCTTGATGTTTTGAAATGAGGATATGCAGAAGCAAAGCAAGTTCAAACTGATGTGTTTGCTTTCAGCACAAAGAACATGAATTAGAAAAATCTGGAGGTAGAGAAATGGCACTTACTGCCTCTGTTTAAGATTAATGATTATTTAGCAATAACCCACTTCATTGTAAACCATATGTCTGGAGGAATTTGGAGATTGGCTGATTTTCTATGTAACATTTTGATATATGGCTATTGTAAGTTTCTGAGGGCTTCTATTAGTAGCATTTTGCAGTTGCTTTGAGATACTTTATAAACAAATAGATTAAAAAAATAGGTAGAACATAGGAGTGAAACATCCAGTTGATTATTGGCACTCAAGAAATTGAAATATTTTCTAAAGTAGTTATAATCTAGAATAGCCTACAATTTCATGGTTTTATTTTTTAATTATAATTTTAGTGTTTTTTTTAAACCTATTATATAATCCATTCACCTATATCAGGTATTTGTTTGAACTTTGTGGTTTTATAAAGGCTTTCCTTTATCATATTCAAGGTAATATTTGAGCCATTGAAATTTATTATATAATAATTATTAACACATTACATGAATATAACAGAGAACTAGTCTGTATTGTTCCTTTCATTTAATTTTGATATAACAAACTTTGAAGATAGAGAGGATTGTCAATTATTTTTCTCATTCAAATTAAAATTTTTAATTTCTAGAGTTTAATACAGTGGGAGTTGCAAAATGACCCGAGATCTGCATTATTCTCTAGAAAAAAATCTGTAGGTCTAAATAATCATACCTCGAAAGAATAATTCTTTAAACAGAATTAGTGCAGATTCAGCTAAATTGGGGATAGCATTAGAACCTAATTTGCTACATGGATAGAGTGCAAATTGATCCTTGGTATTAAATAAAATAATATTTATAAAATAGCTAGAAATAATGGCAAGCCATAGTAAGGCCTTGCTAAGCTTTAAATTCACTTCTACAGTACAAGAGTTTTCGTTCTACTCATGCGTCACTCAGATACATAAAATTTTATCTCTGTAACTCATGTGATCTTCTTCATGAAACTTTGTATTGGTTTTTTGTCATGATGTACCACAAAAAAGTGACTTAAAACAACAACAAAATATTATTGTCTTACAGTTCTGAAGTCTGGGAGTCCAAAATTAAGGTGTTGGCCTGGCCACATTGCCTCAGAGATTCTGGGTAAAATTCTGCCCCATAAGATATAGCTCCAAATCTCACTGCTTCTGGTGGCCATTGAGCCTTGGCATTGAGGGCTTGCAGCTGTGCAACGCTATTCTCTCCCCAAGTGTCACTATCTTTTTCTCATAAGAATACCAGTCAGTTTGAATTAACTAATTAGATCTGAAACAGCTCTATTTTCAAATAAAGTTACATTCTGATGTGTCATGACCCTTCATTTGGCCACATTTTATAATTTTCTTACATGAAGTCTAAGAATGCTTTTATTATAAGACATGTAGCTGGTGGTAAGAGTTCTAGGTTTTCATTAGTATTAGAATTTCTTTTCGGAAATCATAGTACTTGGAGTTACTACAGTAATGACATAAAGATCAAGACTGATGTGAACTTTATTTGTATATGATATTTCCTAGCCTCATGATTACACTGTGGGTTCAAGCAACAAGCAAAATGGCATCTCAGTTTATATAAAAGGAATGATGGGGGAGGATTATTAGAAAAAAAATGGGAAGAATGAGTGGCTTATGTAAATGACTATGATCTCAATTTGGTGATTCTTTTGTGCAGAGATTTTATCTTCTTTTTGTAACTACTTGATGTTGTGTGGACCTACTTAGCACCTGTTTATGAGGAATGAAAACTCTTGGTTTAACACTGAAGGTTAAGTTTGTACATGGCTCACTTAGGAAAAGCTGAAAAGCATCCTAAGATTATTATAAGGGAAACTCTGCATGATAGATAAGAAATACAGGCTACAACCAGGCTTGAACATTACCTTGTCTAGCAGAGTAATGGTTATTATCAATATTAGCCCCATAAGTTATTGCTCCAAATCCCACTGCTTAATCGGTAAATCTAATCCAATTGGTTGTTACCTCTTTATTAAGCCAATATATAAGCATCATTTTCAATTGGATCACTGAAGAATATTGGACTATTTAGATTGAAGAGAAGTTTGTCTGCACTTGTTTTCTTACATTGATTTCTAGGCACACATTAATGGTGAATACATGTTTATTGATTAAATAAGTAACAAAAGAGTGCATAAATGAAAGTGAAGTGGTGAAGAGAAAAAATTATATAGTTATCTCAATAAAATGTCCACATATGCCTAAAGTATAAAGCAAACATTATTCACTTTTAGATTAAATTTGCTGTATTACTTCTTCATTTGATTATTCAGTGCATGAAGACATAGGAAGAAGTTATTTTTGTCTAGTTTAACCTCAAAGTGCAATTCTGTTGTTTACCTGTACATGGCCTCACAGCCCCACGCTATCCATAAATAAACTCTTGCGAACTGCTATGTGATTCCTAAACTAAGTGAAATATACAGTGAAATCTATTTTATTTTTCTCATTCCTACGACTATATATTTCCAACTCTTTACATTTCTCTCAGAAAATATTCATAGTATTCATGTTTAGTTATTTTAAAATAATAGCACAGTCCCTTAAGACTTTCAATCAATATTTTTTTAGTTATAAATTTTCTAAGACTGAAATGCTTCACTTAATAAAAAATGTTTTCAGGATATTATTCCAAGTTACGTGAACATAAAATTTATGGTTGGATCCTAGTGGTGGAAGGGACCTCAGACAGTATCCAACTCGACTCCTTCATATTTCAGAGAAAGAAACTAAACCACAGTAATATATATAGTATATTTCCTTAGGTCACATTGCCAGCTAAAAAGCTAATGCATTTAAAATGAAAATCTAGAATGGTACTTTTTGGGGGGCATATTTATTATGGTTATTTTTAACAATTTCCTGCCTCATTTTTGCCTTTGTCTACACAAGCATTTTATAACAAGAATACATACAACAAAATATAAAATCATAAAAAACAGAAAATGATAAATTTAGTAAGAATATAAAATCAGAACTACAGAAGCTATAGAAGCTTATAAATTAGCTATCTTTGGGTCTAATGCTTCAATATAATCTAATCCTAAAGTCTCAGCCCTCACCAGCTTGTGACTAAAAAATAAAAAATAAAGCCTCATTTACTTCTAATAGCCAACTTATGATAGTATGAGGCCCAACTAGCCTGATTTTTAGAAATTACATTTTCTCAGAGTGACCTCAGCTATTACCAAGAGGTCTCCAGAGTTTACTTCCTGTTGCCTGAGAGTAGTTTCCTAAGGTTCACCAAGCTTGTCACCCCATCCTCAGACTGTCTTAGCTGCCTGTGATGCTGGCCAAGCAGCTGCTTCAGTGGGTGTGGATGACTTTCCCCTCTGCCATAAGGAAAGTGGGCTCTCTGCTATCCCACCTGGAGAATGAGATGTGGTGTACCTTAATTGCCCACAGCAAAATGGAGACTATACTAAAAATTTAAATAAAAATTTCTCAAGTTTTTGGGTAACAAAAACTCATTACACACAGAGAATAAATAATACAGAGCTATTGAAAAGACTCAGAACAGTCACAGATGTCCCTCTTAGGCCAGCTCTCAGCTTTAACCCTGCTTTGCCTTATTTTTGATGGTCAGAACAGCTCCTGTTAACCTTAGGAAGTGTGTCAGGAATTTCTGTGCCTTGGATTCTAAAACACAGGTCAAAAGAGACACATAGGCCCTACAAAAGAAGGAAGCTTTTTGCACCTTAGTCTAAAGACTGCTTCCCAAGTTCTCTCCTCTTTCAATGTTGACACTCTCAGTTCTGAGTATGGGTTCATTCTCAAACACAGGATGACATCTTTCTTAATGGCAACACAGCCACTGCACAATGGTCTTTATTAGTGTATTTCCCAAGTCTTCTTGACGAAGGCATGTTGCCATGTGAGAACACTAAATGCCTGGACTGCATAGGGTAATACCAAGTTTAACATCATTTGGTTTTACACTTTTTATATTAATAATTTTAAAATGTTACATTCTAATCGTACTGAGGGTACATTTCTCAGATTCCTTGCAGCAAGAGCAAAATTGTATTTACATAATGCACATGATCAGAGAAAAAATATATTATTTTTTAACAGAAATAAATACAGCCATCTCATTAATTACATGTGTGTGATTCTTAGGTGTAAAGATATGGTCGTGCAAACTTTCTACCAAAACCAATTCCAGAGGAAAATAAAGATAATGATAGGTATCAGAAAAAAACTTTATTAAATGAAATATATAGCCAATTAAAGAAAAATACTTTTTGAAGTATCAGAATATTTTTTTAATTTTCTCAATTACTATTGTCACAACTAGTCCATATACCAACAGCATACTAACAGCCAATACACCAGAGCCTCCAGTATCATACTAGATCAGACAATTAAGTTCACAAACTCATCCTAGAAAAAGTGCTGCACACCTCATTGCTAAGTATCACCATAGTCACCTTCAAAGTACTCCCCTTGGGAAACTAGGAACAGATGCCAGCACCTACTCCATCCTTGAAAGGAATTTTGGAACTCATTTTCTAGAATGACCAGCAGAGGTGTCATCGTACCCAATATCTGACAATTAAGTTTGAGAACCTGCCACCGTGCGCATCTCTTGAGGATTCCTGTCTTGTATTGGGTATTGGTTTAAAAGTGCTCTAAAATATCTTCTGATATTAACAATGCATATTTGGGGATTTCACAAGTCAGTTCAACCAAAGTAATATATTACTGGCTTCTCACCTAAAATTCTGGGACTGGAACCTAGTATTTATTCTACAAAGCATCTGACTATGGAATATGGCATGAACGGTTAATGCTTCTCACTTTCATGTTGATATTCCTACTTAAAAATTTCTCCATAGGTAGGCTGACCAGATGTCCCATTTTAAACAGGGCAGAAAACAATAGTACTACTGTTGTCCCTATTTCACAGTATGTGTGGCCAGCCTACTGACACCTTGAATTTAGCCCAGTGAGACTAGGCTGACCGTACATATCGTTTGAAACAGGACAGCACCACTGTTTTCTGTCCTGTTTAAAACAAGATATCTGGTCAGTTTACTCATAGGTCTCTTTCTTCACAAGTGCAAGCTCAGAAAGCTATCAATGTACCATTATTACATGGTATTTATAATCAAGCACCATGATGTTTGTATTGTGATTTTTTTCATTGGTTCAGTTTTTGGGGTTTTTTTGTTGTTGTTGTTACAATGTTTGTAGCAGACTAAGAATGTGGATTGATTGGTTTTGCAGTGTTGACAGTCATAAATAAAACTAAACTGACAAGTGAGAAAGATCTGGTATTTACAATGACAAGGTCAAATTTTATTTCTGATCCTTTTTCACTTTTTATACAAATAAAGACAAAATTTTGAGATAATTGAGATTTATATCTTTTAATAAGCATATATTCTGCTGAATATTTGCTTTATATTGTATCAATTCATATACTTAGTCAACTAGAACAATAACATTCTCATATTAAATTGTGCATTTAACATCTTAGGACATATTTTATATCTACATTTATGGATTATTTTCCCCATAAAACCAAGACTCTGCCTATATAATGAAACTTTTAACAAGTTTGTTAATTTAAATGGAACCCAAGCCCCTGAAAAATTTTTCTACTTGAATTCTTATTCATATTGTGAGAATTTCTTTTTTTTTAATTCATTTTTATTGTTAGACTTATTGGGGTGACATCTGTTAGCAAGGATTACATAGGTGTCAGGCATACAATTCTACAGTGCATTGTCAACTTGATGTATAATAAGTTCATCACCTAATATGACTTCTCTTTCCATCACCTTTTATTTAGCTTCCCCCCATCCTCTCCCACCCCCTCCCCTTTCTCCCCTCCCTAACCCACTTGTCCCCAAATAAACATTAAACTATTGATTGTGTCCATGGGTTATTTGTTTGTTCATTTCTTTTTTCTTTGCTTTCAGTTTTATATTCCACATATGAGTGATGTCATACAGTTCTTTGTTTTTTCTGTCTGGCTTATTTCACTTAGCATGATGATCTCCAGGTCCATCCATTTTGTCGCAAATGGCAATATTTCATCTTTTCTTACAGCTGAGTAATATTCCATTGTGTATATGTACCACAGCTTCTTTATCCAATCATCTGTTGCAGGGCACTTTGGTTGTTTCCATGTTTTGGCCACTGTGAAGAGAATTTCTCGAACATTGAATCAATTTTGCTAGTGTTTGTGTATACACTCTTCATATTTTCTTTCATATTATCCCAAGGAATTTAATGCAAACTAGTTAACATTTTTTAGATGAGTCTTTTATTGAAGTATAAAATAGGTAACAAAAGGGACAAGTCTTAAGATTTTTAGTGTTCGGACTCATTGCCAATGATCATAAAGGCAACCACCAGATGAGGAAACAGAACAAGAACAACCTCTTTAAAGTCCCCCACACCCTGTCTTGCCATCCCGACACCTACCTCCTCCCCACTGGCTACCACCACCCTGATTTCTAACACACAGATAAGTTTTGGAACAATTTTTTTGCATGTGTTTGCTTCACACGGGCACATAGTTCAGATAGACAAATCCCTAGGATTGACACCAGTGAGCCATAGGAAATGCATATTTTATGTTAGTTAATAATGGCAAGCAGTTTTCCAAAGTATTATAAACAATTAACTCTCCTGCAGGAGCACATGACATCTACAACCACTACATCCTAGAAAATCCTCACTATATTTTTTCAATTAGCAATTATGGTAACAGCATTTTATTGTGGCATTGGTTGACATTTACTGATCATATTTCTCAGGGGTCTCCAGAGTAACACAACCAACAGGTTTTATAGATTAATAAGAGGAAATTTATAATGGAAATGGGCTACGTGAAAAGGAAGACTGGGAAGTTTCCCATCTGCTGTCTGCAAGCTAGAGACTGAAGAAAGCTGAGGAAAGTCTGAGTGTGAAGGCCTGAGAACCAAAGGCAGGAGGTGCTGATTGTCCCTCCTCAGGAAGAGAGCTAGTTCACCTCAATGGAATGAACGATGCTTGCCCCCATTGGGGAGGGCAGATCTTCTTCACTGAGTCTATTGATTCAAGTACTAATCTCTTCCAGGAGCACTCACAGGAACACTCCAAAATGCTTTTTTTCACTAGCTATCTGGGCATCCTTTAGACTAGTCAAGTTGACATATGAAATTCACCGTCATACTGATTCCTAATTAAGTTGAGAAGCTTTCCATATGTCCCTGGGCAGTTTGCCCAGGGCAGTTCCAGTTTACACAGACGGTCTTGGTGAAATAACCAATAACCCTTTTACTTCCAAGAAAGCGTTCTTATTTGCCATTTGAATATCCCTTTTTGTGACAAATCAGTTACTTTTTGCTCAATTTTATTTAAAGTTGTCTATATTTTTTTATTATTTATGGGAATTATTTATATATTCTGGAAATGGATTATATTTTTCTACTTAGTGGCTTGCTCTATCACTCAGTGGTGTATTTTGACAAACAGAAGCTTTGAATTCTAATGCAATTCTAAGTTTTATGAATAGTGACTTTAGTGTCCTATTTTTGCCTACTCCATGGACATAAAGATAGTTTTCTGTCTTCTTCTTTCATACTAAGGTCCTGTTTTCTTTGTTTAGGGCTGAGGAAGAAGTCAAGATTCACTTATTACCACTTATGTCTATTTTTTAAAACACTGTCATTTCCACACGACTTCAATACCATCATCGTCATACATCAAATATCCATACCTATGTTTGTTTGGTGGCTCTCTATTCTGTCCCCATAGTCTGTTCCTATCATCAATAACCCACTGACTTAAAGACTT
Organism: Lyroderma lyra; assembly: GCA_004026885.1. NCBI lineage: Eukaryota > Metazoa > Chordata > Mammalia > Chiroptera > Megadermatidae > Lyroderma > Lyroderma lyra. The sequence continues at coordinate 9,692 of PVJL010008270.1, forward strand.
CAACTTTAAAATAAGTTCTGACCGATGTGTTTCTTCCAACTTTGTTATTCAAGATTTTCTTAACTATTTATATATATTATACATAATATATACATATTATATAATATGAAATATTATGTTAGGAAATAGAAATATAATATATATAGTACTATATGCTATACCAGGGCTTTCCAGAGAAAATCCAGCCATAAATATCTCTATTTTTTGTAGTACAGGGACAGAGAGCCCTTGTATATCATTTTTATATCCTTTGACCTATCAAGGCCATGCATAAGTTTTTATCAGAAAGTAACAGAGGCACACAGTACATTTTATAAAGACTATCACAGTAAAAAATCAATGAAAAAAATGAACCAACTTAATAACTCAATAAAAAGGAAATTGGTTAAAAAAGATTAATTCAAATAATAGACAATTGTGTCATTATTAAGATGTTTTATATTGATAATTAAATTAGCAAAAATATATCTAATATTAATTCTATAGTAATACACAAATAGTATCATCAATGTAATCCCACTTTTATAATATACATATTATAATTCTTTTATACACACACAGACACACACAAATCTGTGTATACATATTTTAGCACCCCAGGGGTGTGTGTGTGTGTGTGTGTGTGTGTGTGTGTGTGTGTATACATTATTTATGTATAACATAAATACTCCTGGTGGTAACCACTTTGAGTACCTCTTGTAATTGTAGAAGTCAAATATGACTTGTATTCATCTTTTGTTATCAGTATATATTGAGTACTACAATTTTAATACAGTGTTTTTCTTTTTTAAATGTGTATACATTTTTTGGCACCCTCTGTATATGCGTACATCTTATATGCATATATGTGTATATATTTACATGTATACACATGAATTAGAAGAAGTATTCCAATTAATTTATATGGTTGTGCTTTAGGACTTTGGGGAATGTTAATTTCTTTCTTCAAACTTGCATTTATTTTTCATATTCTCAGGAAAAAAGATATTTTATTAGACAATAACTTTTCAAACCTAGGAATGTCATTTATATCCACTTGTGTAATTTTAAAAAATAATTGCCTCCTCCGGCTTATTAATTCTTCATGTGCAGGAACTGTATCTGTCTTGTTCTCTACTTTTCCACCCCTATCCCACCACCTGGAATAGTATGTAGAACATAATAGATACTTACTAGATACTTGTTCAAAAATAAGTTAGTTGTTGAATAGGTCAGAAAGTAACAAAAGTACTTATTATATGCCCCAACATATGGGAGAAACCTGGTTGATATTTAAGAAATGTATGAGAAAAAACAAGACTGATGTTAAAAGAATTAATGGAAAATGCTACGAAACTGCGTAACTTTAAAATTATTGTTGCACATGTCTAGAAGCTGCAGACACGTACACATAGCATATTAGCATTCACATGTTCAAAGCCAAGATTGGATGGAGCAAATGAGACTGAAGGGATGTGTTTTGGTGAGGATGCAAGGAACTTAGTAATCCTGTAGGTCAGGAAACCCGGCATCCTGAATGAGTGCAGGCAAGAGAGCATCTCTGCCATTCAGAGGTTAGAGTGCCACTACTGAGAGTCAATAAAGGTGAAAGGGCATAGAGTAACTGCCTGCTTTAGCATTTTGTACATTTCAGGAAGTTTGTCTGACTACTCAGAGAATTCAGAGTCCCTGGTGCATGGTATAGAGTCCTATGTAATTAATATTGTAGTGACAGGATTAATGACTATGAGAGCACAGGCAATTTCTCAGGATGCAGTTGTCTTATGACACATATTTTCTTGGTTTGAATCATTATAGAAAAAACATTTCTAGGGAAGATTGGAAATTAAACAAATTCTTCCACTATATTTATTTTAAGTAAATGAAATTTGACAGAATGCTTTATAACAGAAGCCCAGTAACTATCAAATTACTCATAGGTAATAAATTTCATAATCATCACTTTGCAAAGTCTAGAGTCCATGAATGAGGAATTGTCAGCTTTATGAGACACATGAATTTTGAAACATTAAGCCACAATTTTTCAGTCTATAATCATTAATCAATTGCTTAATTAAAAAATAACATTTTGAATGGTTTGGCCTTTACTAGTTAGAATTACTTATGCAAATGGAAAACATGCATGGCAAAATTGAAGCCAAGGTATAAGTAGTTATGAATAATTTTGTAGGTTATAATAGTTCTTTAGTATTATTGTGAAGCACTCTTATTGCATTGAGCATCCTGTTATTGCCGGAGTATTTGAATCTGACTTTAGTTAACACATGAGCTATTTTAAAAGTCGAGTGTTTTTGCTCTCATTGTCCTTCTGTTGGAATTAATGGGTGATATCTGATGTATTTGCCTTGCTTCCAATCATGTCGTTGATTCTACCACTTCAAACATAAACAAAATGACTTAAAAAATATTTGGTATAAGAAAAAACAATATACCTAATGAAGTCTGTCTACTTGAAATCTGCTTTTCAGGAAGCAGCAAATAAAATTGATATAAATTGTTTGCTAGAACTTAACCTTACTCAGTTGGTATTTAATAGCAGTAAATGTCAAGGTGCCATTCAAACTAATGAACTTAATAATCACATATCAGGGATGACATTAGCTCTGATAATATTACAGATGAAATGCAGGCTACAATGGAACTGTGATTTTGCATTTTTTTAGTTATTAATAGAAATGAAAGACCCGCTAAAGTCCCTATGGTAAGTATGTGATCACCACTGACCCTAGAAGATCCTTCTGTATTAACCCCATTAGGTTGTTATCACATTTATAACTGAATGATGAAATAAAATTGATAGATCCATTACATTTCAGTAAAGGATGGGATAAAACATGAATTCATTGTTAGATCTCAATATTTCAACTCTCAGAAAAAAATGTAGTGCTAACATTTTTTAATTTCTAAATTCTTCTTTATGACAAATATAATTTAGGTGTGCATAAAAAAGACAGATATGGATGGAAACATTGAATCTCCTGTTTTTAAAATTTTGCAACCTCTTATGACTAATCATTTTAAGATAACAGTAATTGTCTTTCTCAAGATTTGATACATTACAACTATTTTTAAAGTCATTCAATCTTTTTTGCCGGATAATTTCTCTAAAATTAGGTAATATACAAGATAAAGGCTCAAAATACTAATTAGAAAAATAAAATTGTTATAATTATGGTTATGGGATATATAATGAAATATTATACAGCTTCTTTAGCTTTTATGGAAGTTTCAATTTTTCTGTGTTTTATATACAGTATATTAAGTAACTTCTATCTTAGATTATATGATAGGTTTCTATCTCTTTTTTTGTCTGGTTGATATTTCATTGCACATACATCATGAAAGGGGTATGTAAAATTTTATATGTCTTATATTTTATAAACTTGATTTTCCGTATCTCATAGCATATCTTGAATAATTTCTCCAATTTTTTGAGCATATGTTTTAATATGTCTTTGCAAATCTTTTTAAAACTTTGTATGACAATATTTTTATTGTAATTTTATAATTAGTGGACTATTTAGGTGATTAGAAAATGTTAAGGTAAATAATTTCCTGTGAGAAGTATAAAAGTGTTTTTTCATTATCTTTCTGCATTCAATATGTCAGTTTGCTCTTTTATAGGTGACTTTTCTTTCCATTTGGAAGCTTTTGAAGTTTACTATTGTACATGATAATCTTACATTTTGTAATAATTTATCTATGTATTCTTTTTTATTTTTCCTTTCTTTTGTTTGGCCCACAGTGAACTCTTTTATTTGAGGTCTTGCATTTTTTTTTAATTCTAGAAAATGTATTTCTCTTATTTCCTACACAATTTTTTCAATTTCATTTTTATTTTCCTCTTTCATGAGACTCTCATAATCTAGATATTGACACATTTATTTCTAGTCTTTATTTACCTTAGATTTTCTTTTATATTTCCTCTTTGTCCTTGACTGTTGCTCACTAGGAAGTTCCTTAACCAAGCTTTTAGCTTGCTAACTTAGTCATTATTTATCTGAATCATTTTGTACTTTATTTTAACAATCATACATTTTATATTCAATATTTTTACTGATTTTAGGTTTTAGGGAATTTTGCTCTTGTTTTATATTGTTACTATCTTTCCTATCTCCCACAGAATATTTATCATGCTTCGTTTAAATTCTTGGTCAATCTGTTTCCATAATTATGCTTCTGAGGCATGTGTTATCTCAAGGCCTGACCTTGGATTTCTACTCTTTCTACCTACACTCTTTCTCTGGTGATCTTACACTATTTCATGGCTTTAAACATTATTTTATCGTAATGACTCTCAAACTGGCATGTCTAGTAAGAATCTCTCCACTAAGTTCCAGACTCAAATCTCCACCTGCCTATTTAATGTCACCATTTGGTTCCTCAATAGACATATTCAACTTGAATGTCCCAGACTAACAGCCACACCCTTTCCAGTTCAACAGCTCCTTCTGTAATTCACTCCATTTCAATTAAGGTGTTCCATTCTTTCAGTTGATTTGACCAAAAAAACTTTCTATCTACTGCATTCTTGACTCCTTTCTTACTTGCATATCCCACATCCAGTTTATGAGAAATCTGTTGACTTTACATTTACAATCTATCATAATGTTGTACAACTTCTACTACCTTATCTATGGTCCAAGTCACCATGATTTGCCTGGATTTTTGCAATGGCTGTTTTTCTGATCTTCTTATATTAACCTTTGCCTTCTTCTTCTCAACACAGCAGTCAGTGACCCTGTTAGAATGTAAGCCAGGTCTTCTTTCAGTTTCTTCAAATTCTGGGTCAGGTGAGTGCCCAGCTCCACATGAAGGTATCACCTTCTCCTATAGGATACCCCAGAATTGAGAGTACAGTCTTGAATGTGGTGAAAGACCAATGTGGGCTCCAGTCATTCCTTGTGTGGGTTCTTACAAGTGCCATTATTATCCTTCTTCACCCAGTTTTCATCCATGTTCACTTCCCAACTACCTTCTCTAAAGACTTTATTCTCCAGCGCTGGACACAGAAACAACAGCCCTCTATAAGCTGTGTAGCCAGCTCTTATAATTGCATAAGGTCAAAGCTCTATAATAATCCCTTACTGTCTATATCTCCTAATGGTTTCTTTCTCTGGTTGAACCCTAACTAAAATACAGTAGATGATCAGTTAACTGGCACCCATGAGGATTGGTAGATGCCAGATAAATGTAAGTAGACTCTCTATTAACTGTCCCTCCAGTAACCAGCTTGCTTGAGAGTGCCAGTTAACAGTCTACTATAATATTATTTTATCTATAAATATCTGTATTTGTAAAATTACAAACAAGCTTTTGTTTAAATAACAAAAATCTCAGTGTCATTTCATTTTCTAAAACACAAAATTAAAAATGATGTCCCTCAAGTCCTTTTACTTCTTCTCTTCCCTGACCTTCCCACTCCCACTTCCACAGTTTTTCCCAAAGAATTGATTTTGAGAGACAAACTTATGCTACTTTCTTATCTTTTTTAGCCCACTAAAAACATATCACCTGATAAAATTTTATTAGCATTTAATTACTTTAAATACTATCATCTTCAATGAAACAATAATTAAGAGGCTAGATAAATTGTAATAAGATACAGAGTTATAAATGATTTGTGAATAATGAGCCATTTATAATATTGTAATTGGCCACTTTTATGTCACTTTTTAATGTATTTATTTCCTAATGATATTAAAAAGTTAATATATTAATTCAATGGCATAGGATATGTGACTAAACTAGTATAGGAACAATTATACTGATAGATCTAACAAAAAAAAGCTATTTATTATTAGGAACTCTAATATATTGAATATTGGCTCTGTTTCTTGATAAAATTCCCTAGATATGACTCAGTTTCCAACTAATCTTCTACTCTGATTTTTTAAGCCCCAAGAAAAATACAAAAATAGAATATGAACCTTTTAACATAATCATGGTGAATGAGTCTGGCTTTGGAAGTGACTTTTGAGCACATCAGATTACAATTCCTAACTTGGCAATCAATCCATTACTGTTCATGGAGATTAGGGTAAAAGATTCTTCCATAATTATAAAGTAGAAATGTTCCTGGTGTCCATTATTTTATATCAATACTAGTCACACTAAATTAATATTTTCTAACAAAAATAGTACAAAACAAACAACTAAAACAAAACAAGACTGAAAGAGAAAGGAAAGGAAAGGAAGGGAGGAGAAGGGAAGGGAGCAGAGGGAAAGGGAGGGAAGAGAACATCATTTATTGGAATTTGTAGGAGGTTTTACAGTCAGTGCCTGTTGAAATAATAATTACAAAGGAAGCAAGGATGAAAGTAAACAGGATGTCATAGATGACATTAAGATTTTGGTAATCACTGAAAATGATCATTCTTGCCCTATCTGAAACACTCACATACATAAAAAAATAAAAATAAATAAAAAATAAAAAAGACTGCTACTGAAATAACCTATTTGTTATTTTACAAGATATACACACCTGCTAACATGTTGTATCTGGTCATCATCTACCCAAAGTAGTTTTCGTTCTTTTGTAACCAAACTGGATGAATACCCTGAATTAATCTCCTAAGGCAAAATGAAAGTCTGTTGGTTGTAGATTTCGTGGTGAACATACTGATACTAGTTATTAATAGGAAAGGCTCAGACTCCCAAATTATCCTGATATTCATATCATTTCTGCATGTAAGGAGACTGATTTGTAGTCTTAGAGTTCATCCACAGAACTTGTGAAGATCTGAGCCTTCGGGTCCTCAATGCACTTGAAGGAATGCCCCCAGTCCCTTACCTGGGTCCCTTCTTCTCCAAATGTTCCCAAATTTTGCTCTCCAGTCTCTGATGATCAGCCTCCAGATCCCTCGCCCTCGCCTGAGGAACTGATACCCGGATGAGGATTAGTTACTTAGGAGCATGGGGTGGGGAGAAAATATTCTGAACACAGAGAATAGCAAGAGTAAAGAGCAGAAAATAGAAAGACCCAGATGTCTGGGCATAGCCAGGGAAAAGGAAGGTACCGTGTGAGCTTTAGCTAAAGAGGTGGGCAATAGCCAGGAAATGAAGACTCCTCTGGGTCACCTTAAGAATTTGCATTTGACTTTATCTGAAATGGAAAAATATTAAGAGCTTTACGTAGTAAGAGGAACACATTTAGAAGGGGTCCCTGAAATAGAGAGGGGAGATGATGAGCCAGCCCAGTTGGGAAGCTGTTGCCCTTGTGGTGGAAAGAGATGCAAGCTGCGTCCCCTGATGGTGGTAATGGAAGGAGAGGTGGATGGCTTTGAAAGTTATTTTGAAGGTACAGTTGTTAGAACTTGGGGAAGTGTAGGTTATAGGAGGTGATGGAGAAGAAGGTATCAAAGGCATCCCCAGATATATGATACAAACAAGTGGGATCATGAAGATGACTTTTACTGAAGTGGAGCAGCAGGTTTAAGGAAAAGATAAAAAAATCAGATGTGACATGCTAAATTTGAAAATGTGGGCAAAACCCAAGAAGGGATTTCATCATACTAAACTGTCAGGTACTTTTAATTTGTCAAGTTTAAACCGGCAGTTAACTTACACACTTAACATAGCTGTTTTGCTTTTTGTCTGAAGCAGAAGGAATCTGAAGGCCAAGCTCATGTCTGCTGATTCTACCTTGAAGCATTGACAGAAGCAACTGGAATTAATGCAAATCTAATCCACAAAGTCAGGAAAACCCTCTAAAGGCAGATCTGCATCTGTAGAACCATGTTTAGATTACTCAGCAGTTTTAATTGTGTAATTGCCCTACTCATTAGCCCAAGATAGATTTTAAGTTTAACCCTTGATATAAGAATAATTTACTGTAGTTTATAGAGAAATTAAATTGTCAATCATTTATTTGATCATCTGTCCCTAATCTGTCTCACTTTTAAAACCATAAAATAAAAGAAGAAGAGCACAAAGTAGAAAGATTTTTAAATAAATATTCACAGAATGGTGATGTCTATATAAAGTTATTCGAATGGTAAAGCTACAAGCTGGTTTCCCTTGCAATATTTAGAGACTAGTGTTGGAGCTGGAGAAAGGGCAGTCCCCACGTTGACAGTCTGTAAAAGTTTCCTTCTGTGCTACAATCTCAGATGCCATCTTCATTTTGGCTGGAAGGATCACTGTTCTATTTTATTGTGTTTTTCTGTTTCAATCTCCTCATTCTTAACACTGAATATTGTGACCAAATGGTTTCCCGTCTTTCACTGTCCCACACTATTTCTGTAACCTAATAAAAATGTGTCCCCCCCACCCCCAGGCCTTGCCATATTTTTCTCTTATCATGACACTTAATTTGAAGGTTGCAGACTGGAAGATGCTCTTTCCTGTGACAAATTTGCTGGTCATGAATTCATATCTGCTCCAAACCCAACAATATGCAAGCATGGTATTTTGTAACTTACCATAAATCACATTTTACTTCTTTGCTCAAATGCTTTCTGAGAGCCGAATGGCAATGTCGAGATGGATGTGGGTCACTTCCTCACTGCCATCCATAGCTGCTAGTAATTTATGGATAAGACAGAACACCTGTGAGTTATGATGGTTTTTGTTTGCTTTAGCTGTCCTGTGCTGAGGACTGCAATGCCTACATCATAATGTTTGAGTATTTACTATCGGGTACTACAAAAAAAAGTCTAAGTCACAGAAACATAACATTATACCCACAAGCTACATGATTTATTCCATCAAAAAGTCATTTTTCCCTTGTGACATGAGGCCCTGGGGTTGATGCACAAGAATGCTGCAGGTGCATAACTGTAAGTAAGGCTGATTGAACTAAGCCAAATTCTTCACTCTATGGTCCTTAACAGAACTAAGAGAGATTTCATCATAATAAGTGTTCTGTAGGTGGAATAGTTCCTCCTTTTTCCCAGTCCCACAAAATCTGAAAGAAAATATTGGCTTGAGGTGTGGTATCCATGTTGTTATCAAATGTACTTTTTAAAAGTAAACATAAGAGACTCATTATGGGGAATTTTAAAAAAAGTACCTACCATACTTTTTGGAAAAAAATCTCAAGTTCTGGTTGATTCTATGCACACCATTTTAATTTGCAGAAGAAAGTACAGATTTAAATGCAATGAAAGTATCATTAATTAATATTAATTGGGCATACAGACACATTCTCCCAAGTTTTCAAGTTATACCCTGATTGTAAGCTAAGCAGTTCGGGCACTCTTTACAATTATTATTGAGCAATATGGCCATGTCTGCCACTGATCTAAGAAATGAAACACAAATCTGCAGCATCAATTAGGAGATGATGGATTAGGTACTAGTAAAGGAATCAATTGCTCATGAGTGAGGGACAGGAAGGAGCAGCGATAGGCCACAAACAAATGTTAGCAGATTCCCCTGCCCATCTAATGATCTCCTCCTGGCAGATGTAGTATCGTCTTCCTTCCTGCTCTTGTGCCTGGCACGTACATTCACATGATCATGTTGCGAGGTAGTTTGGGTGTATACATTTGCTTTGCTATTGATGTAAGCTCTGAAAGAATTAGAAACAGTTGTGGTAAGAACAGGGCATTATTATTATTTTCTAATCTTAGCAGTCTTTAGAAACTAACTAAAGCTGTTTTAAATAGTGGGCACTCCAGTTTAAGCAAATAAATGAACAAATGAATGGAATGTGTAGATAATACTACATCCTATTGATCCATTCATCCATTGGTGGGCAGTGAGATTATTTCCATAGTTTGGCTATTGTCAATAATGCTGTGACAAAAATTGGAATGCATATATCTCATAGAAATCCTGTTTCCATTTTTTTAGGGTATATGTACCCAGAAGCAGAAATACTGAATAATATGGTAGATCTACTTTTAATTTTTTGAGGACCCTCCACATTATTTTTCATAATATTTGAACCAATTTACACTTTCACCAACAGTGTATAAGTGTTCTATTTTCATCACATCTTTGCCAGCACATATTGTTCCATATTCTTGATAATAGGCATTCTAACAGGTGTGAGGTGCTATATTATTGTGGTTTTTGATTTTCATTTCTTTGATGATTAGTGAAGTTGAGCATTTTTTCATGTGCCTGAAAAAGGCATTTTTGAGAGTACCTTAAGCAAGATAGTAAAATGTGGACTAGATGGTTATCTAAGTAAATTTGTAACTAAAAGACCGTATTACATGAAAATAAATAAAAATAGATATGCTACTGATGGTTTATTATTATCCTGGGCAAATTTCTAAATATCTTGCTTCAGAGCTATGTCCTCAGTCCTAGTGTGCTCACTATTTTATAGCATGATAATAAAAAAAAAAGAGATGGATCCCACCTAATGAGATAAAACTTAACAGGAACTGCATTAAAATAGAATTGGGTGAATGTAATTTAAGAGTTGTACACATGAAAAATAATTATAGCATTCCATTTTTATTTTTTTATAATTCAGACTCATAAATTGTTTTTGTTTAGTATTAATTTAGGAGTAGGTAATTTTTTTTCTTGAACTGGCAGTGTTGAAGAAAGATTAGAGCAAACAGTGCTCTCATAGTGTAGCTGACTTTGTGCTAGATTTTTGCACCATGAAAAGTAAAGGGTCATTTGGTGGTGCCACTTGGGGAAAGAGAAAATGTTAAATTCAGATGTTGAATCATTATAGTATTATTAGGATTGTGAATATAACTTGAATGTGACTTCTCTTTTTAAAATTATTCTTCACATACATAGGTTTTATTAAAGTAAAATGAAAAACTTTTGAAGTAGGAGATTTAATGTAAGTTGGATACATACTTTATGTCAATAGCTACATATACTTACTCACTGGTGAAACCTAAACAATTTCAACTGATTCATTAAGAAGAAACAAATAAATGCAGTTCAGTAGAGTAAGAAACATTTCTGAAATTAAATTAAAGGCAATTGTAATAAAAAATGTTACCTGCAAGTGAGACCAAACCTTTTGCAGTAAACTATTTTTAATGGATACTCATATTTAATTTTAAATGAAAATACTACCACATCTTAAATATAGTAAGTTCTAGAATAATTTAATGAGAAAGAGTAATATTTACTAAAACTATAAAACCAATGATGTATAAAAATCATGTATGTGTGAAATTCTAATACAGATTTTTATTCCTCTTGGTAAAATGTAGTTAAACAAAGAACCACCATATTAAATCGTAATTGGCATTCCCTCCCAGCTTTTCTTTCCTGAGTCAGAGCTTAAAGAAAAAAGTGTATTGAGAATTTAAAATTGAATCTAAAGACACAAAGCTAGTATTGTCCAATAGTATTAACACAATTTGGTCATGTGGGTTGGCTGAAATTTGATTTGACAAAAGGTACTTTTGAAGGCTCCAAAACTACATCTATGCAGTAAAACGTTATGCATGGTTTTCAAATATTTCTGGTCAATAAAGGTAGAAATAGGCAGACTGTCTCAGAATCTACCTTTAAATGACAATGGTGTAAATGTTGAGTACCTGTCATGTGTCTCTATAGATATTACTTGGAATGTAAAATAAAATGTTATTTATATATTAGTTATATGTTTTGAGAGCTCTAGTAGATCTTAGAGCATAGAACTGCAGTAACTGACAGGCACTTAAGTTAAAATGCATATTAATTGAATAGTTGTTTAAAACCTCCAGAAAAATATCTCAAAAAACAATATGGTAAATGTTTGCATCAGACATCTTAATTGTAAGTAAAATTTCTGCTCCTTCTACATTTCATTAACATAATTATTATGGAAATTTGGTTACAGGTGGATGCAAAAGGTCAGTGGCATCATTAAGTAGGGCTAAATTTGGCTACATTATTTTAGACAAAGAATTGTGTAGAATTAAAATATATATCTGTATACTCTATGCCTATTCCTTTGTTTTCATTTTTGGTTCCTTGCTTAGCTTCTATGAATTTCAATTTCATTTATAATTAAAGCTCATAAATATTATCATAATTCATTTTCTTTCCTCCAAGATATTGACAATTGATTATTTATAACCTTACTATGACAAAATTTTAGCCATCCTTATGACTATATTCATTTAAATGACATTTTTAAAACTCATGTTAGTGAATTTTAATTTGTCAATTAAAAAACAAAAGAAACAAAACAAAATAAGAACTTACATTTAGATAGGTATAGTGAAAAATCGGTGTTTTAGTTCATTGAGTACTTTTCATGTTCAATTATCTCTCTACTTCTAAAATATTAAGGAAATTTGTATAAATTACTTGAACTACCAACAGCTAAAACACAAGCTAAATGTACATATGTGTACACACACACACACACACACACACAGAGTCATATATATACATTTGGAATTTAATAAATCACAAGTTTAAATTCAGACCCCCATACTATTTATACATGTTGGAGTGTTCAAATAAATAATGTTTATGCCTTTTTGCCTAATGAGACATTTTTTAAAATACAGAAAAGACATTTTTTAGTCTTGGTAGTTAATCCTAAATTATGTTACTTTTAAATTTCAGTGTGATTGTATCATTTAACATCATATATGCAAATTTAGTAGCCATCTTGTCTGAGCTGATGTCATATCTGGGTAAACTCTTTCTGGCTGCATCCTTCAACTCTATAACTTTATATGTTCCTTGATAAAAGTAGTACTAAGAGGGAAGTATACAGAGATAAAAGCCTGCTTTCAAAAAAGAAGATCTTAAATAACAACCTAACTTAACAACTGAGGAACTGTAAAAGTAAGAACAAGCTAATACCAGAGAAAAAGAAATAATAAAGATTAGAGGAGAAATAAATAAAATTTAAAAATAAAAAATTTGCAAAACCTGGAGTTGGGTTTTTGAAATTTAAAAGAAATAGTCAAACTGTTAGCTCAATTAAGAAAAAAAAATAAAATAAAAAATAAATAAGAGACATTGCAACTAATGTCACATAAATAAAAAACATCATAATGATCTACCAGATCAACTATATGTCGACACTAGATATCCTAGAAAAAATGGATAGGTTCTTAGAAACCCAGAACTTACCTAAATGAAGAAATAGGAAATATGAATAGACCCATAATAAGTGGGAAAATTGAATCAGTAATCAAAAAACCTCCCAACAAAGCTGAGGAGCAGATGTTTTCACTGGTGCATACTACCAGTCTAAATATTAATTCCAATTCTCAACTTATTCCTAAAAAATTGAAGAGAACATTTCCAAACACATTTCATGAGACTGAACATTACTTTGATACCAAATTCAGACCAAGACACTACAACAAAAGAAAACTACAGGCCAACATCTCTAATAAATATAGATCCAAACACCCTCAACAAAACTACAAAACATTAATGAAGGAAATGAAAGAAGACACAAATGGAAAGATAGTGTGTATTTATGGATTGGAATACTTAATATTGTTAAAACAGTCACACTATTAAATGTGATCTACAGTTTCAATGCATTTCTATCAAAATCTCATTGATATTTTCTACATAAATAAAGAAAAAGATTCCAAAAATCATACAGAATCACAAAAGACTCCCAAATATTCAAACCATCCTGAGGATAAAGAGCAACTCTAGAGGCATCAATTGCCCAGTCTGATTTCAAAAGATATTACAAAACTTAAATAAATCACAAAACAAATTAAAAGAAAAAATACCATGCCCCTTAGCAATCTTACTTTTGAGAATTTGTACAAATACATAAAAATTGAAAATGGAATCTTGAAGTGATATTAGTGCTCCCATGTTCTGCAACACTGTATTCACAATGGCCAAGGTATAAAAACAATGAACATTTCCTCTGGGAGATGAATAAATAAAGAAAATGTATTTTTTTTGTGTGTGTGTGTGTGTGTGTATCTGTATATACACACAGATACACAGATACACACACACACACACACTCACACATATGGAACACTTTTTAGCCTAAAAAAATTCTGCAATGTTAGACAACACGGATTCATTTGGAAGACACATATGTTAAATGAAATAAGCCAGTCCCAGAAGGATAAATACTGCATGATTCCATTTGTAAGATGTATCTACAACTGTCAAACTTACAGAAGCAGAGAGCAGAATGGTGGTTTCTGGGGGCCAGGGAGAGGCAGAAAGGGGAACGTGCAGGTACAATGTTTCAATGATGTCAGGTGAATAAGATCTAGAGTTGTGTTGTACATTATGCCCTTAGATAAAAACACTGTGTTGCACACTTAAAAATCTGTGAAGAGGTCAGATATTATCCTAAGTGTTCTTATTTTAAGTGTTCTTACCAAAACAAAATAAAAAAGAACAAAACAGAAAACAAAGAGCTCCTTCTTCTGGTCAACTTACCTGTCTCTAGAATGATGTGGATATTGGGCGTGGATGTTGGGATATTAGTAAGATACCATTGCCATATTTCTGGGACAGAATAGCAGGATAACAGAATGCTAAAGTGGCTTCTCCTTACCAACACAAAACATTTCCAATTGAATACTTAAATTTGGATGGGCTAGATAGTCTTCCCCACAATCTGATTATATTCAGCCCTTCCCTTACTTGTGTAGGTTTAGCTCCTCGTTCTTGAGGGTAGATTTTCTGCACCCCTGAATACAACATAAATACCTTATTAATCTTTATGGACCCACATAAGCCTCTCTATACACCCCAATATTTATGCTAAAGCTTTGTAGATAAGAGCTTAGTAAATTTAAATAAATTGCAAAAATATTTTCTTCTTTTCTAAGGTAGCAATTTTCTTAAAAATGAATCAAACTATTTTGTGAAAATTATTCAGGAACCACAGCAAGAAATATGAAATGGTGCAAAAAAAGTACAAAAGGATTTAGCCTATTCAAACACATGCTAGTTTTGTTTTGTTTTGTTTTGTATTGTCTATGTTTTTCTCGGACCACAGAAGAAGGCCATCAAATGCAAATGAAAGTAAAAAACATTTTAAGGCCTGAGACCAAGAGGATAAATCATGACTTAACTCATCTAATTGCCAAATAAAACTGATTCCATGTTGGTCTACTACTTCCTATGATAAAACTTAAAAGATACATCTATGTATTTATGTTTAGGTTTAAATTAACTCAGACATATAGTGTTTTAGCATGATAAAAAGCAACTTTTTTTTAAAATAAAAAGCAATGTACTTGCTGAAGCCAAGAAAAGCAATGGCTAGAGCCCATGCTTTGCTATATAAAAGGGAACTGCTGAATATACCCATGTATTGCTGTGTTGGAGTTTTTCTCCTTCATTTTCCAAAAGGCACAGATGTATGTTCTGCTAAATTTATGTATTTTCCCTGCTCCCACATTCAGCTCATTGATTGCATTGTTTTCTCAGTGTTTGTCTTTCAAGAGTCCATAACAAGCAGGAATTCCCTGCCTATCCACATCAAAAGGCACTAGCAAATGGGGAGACATCACACATTCCGGAAGACCAATCAGCTCAGGTTAGTTACATGGCAAGTCAATTGAAAGAAGACAATGGTGAGGAGTTCCAAGATGGGAAAACAGATAATCACAGTGCTTGCCTCATCCCGTGAACACATCAAAATCACAACTAAATGATAGAACAGTCAACTTGTAAAACCATCTGAAGTCTAGTTGAACAGAAGTAAGAATATAAAGAAAAATTGAGATTGGTAGTACGGGTGGAGACATGAAACAGGCTGACTCCAAACCTCTGTGTGTCAGTTGAAAATTATTTAAAATGTAGTTAGGGAGGGGAGAAAGGGGAGGGGGTGGGAGAGGAGGGAGGGGAAGCTACATATAAGGTGATGGAAAGAGAACTCACACTGGGTGGTGAGCTTATTATACAACAAGGTGACAGTGCACTGTAGAATTGTATGCCTGACACCTATGTAATCCTTGCTAACAGATGTCACCCCAGTAAGTCTAACAATAAAAATGAATTAAAAAAATAAAAAAATAAAATAAAATGTATATATCAATAAGAAGTCAAATTGCCAGTTATAAAAATAGTCATGGGTGATGTAAAATGTGGGATAAGAAATAATAATACTCTAATAACTATGTATAGTGTCCTATGGGTACTAGACTTACTGAGGTGACAATTTCAGAAGGTATGTAAATGTCTAATCACTATGTCGCACACCTGAAACTGCCATAATATTGTATATCAGAAGTAATTGAAAATTAGAAAAATAAAAGAATGAAATAATAAAAATATAAAAATGAGTCTTAGCTCGCAGGCTACAGAAAGATAAGCAGAGGGCTGGATTTAACCTGTGGTGATGATTTGTCAATTGCTGAACTAGAGATAACACTTAATCAAAAGTGGGAGCAAAGAAGCACTGCCTAAGAAGAAAAATAAAAGATCACAGCACAGATTTAGTAAGTATTAATTGATTTCTATTCAGGATAGGAATATAATTTTTTGAAAAGATGCACTGTTTTCATCAGTGCTGTACCTTCAATGGTGTGATCATTTATTTTTTTTATTTCAAATTTTACCATAACATGAACTAAATAGTTCTCAAGACTATCTTCCTTCATTTTCTTGGGCCAACGTTAGCCAATGAAGACTTCAAAGATGAATTCCATTTCTACGGTACATTGACTACAATGTACTGACATCAGTGTTCAAGTAGCTAAAAATAGATAAATTTGCACTCTAATTTAACTCTAGTAAGTCATGACCATTAGCCTGTCTGACTGAGTTCATTCAATCCTGTGATCCCTGAAAAACATTTAGTGTTTGGACCAGTCCTTCGTCTGTGGTGAATCAAGGAAAGAGTGGCCACCCTGTGAGTTTGGAAGGCCTTGGCTGGGATGACAGTAAGATCGGTCCATGATAAATTGGTGGCCAAAACAATACATTAACACTTTTACTACTGTGCTTTCTTGTCCACATAGTTCTTTTTCTGTAACCTTGTTTAAACATTGACAATATCGCTGGACAAATTATTTATTCAAAAGGCCCATATTCTAAATTCATTGAAGAACACAAAAATACAGAACAGACTAATTAGTGCTTATTGCACTACTGATTAGAAATAGCAGATAGAAAGGTCCATGCTCCATTTTTAACTTTGGCTTTGGAAATAACATAATCATCTTAATAAAAAACAGAAAGGTAGGAGGATCATGAAAGCAATCAGCTTTCAAATTGTATTTCCCAGCGAAGGGAAGCAGAAGGTATTTGAAGGGCTTTGTTAATATTGCTTACCTCAGTAGATAAACTATTTAAATAAAATAGCACCTAACTGCATTTGTCTTTTTCTTAAGATTTGGTGTCGTCCCAAAATTTCGTTCCTTATATCATTCCATTTTTAACCATCCTTGTAAACTTGTTTTTAATGAGAAACGATCTCCCAGGTCTCCCATATGGTCTCATAGGATCCGACTTTAGTCCAAGTTGAGACGCTCACATTAGTAAGAACTACTTGTATAGTTCATCAATCTTGTTAATGAGCTGACTAGTGGCCTCTCTCTGGTGTGACATCCTGGCACCCTTGATCTTTGACAGAAAGAAATTAGTGCTGGCATTCAGTGAAAAGCTCCAAATGAACTTAATTGGAATTTTTCAGAATAAGATAGAATGCTCAATTTTTAGCTTAATGATGATGCTGGGGCTATAAACATATCAGATTTGAGTTCAGTTAAGGTATTTATAGGGGAGAAAGGAAAGCATAATTAGGCTATTCCAATCTCTACTAAGTGCAATTATTGAGAATACTAACCTGAAGAACACTAACCTCCTTCTTTAGATTTGTTTCTTAAACTTTACATGCCTCGCTGGTTTGCTGCTTTTATGTTTACCCAGTGGCAGGGGCAGGACGGGGCGGTGGAAGAACTATCCAAGACATTGTCCAAATATTCTTTCTTTTATAGGGAACACGGTGTTAAAGAATAGAACACACACACACACATAGATATTAATATGTACATATATTAATACACACACACACATACACACATATACACACCAGGGCTGCCAAAAATGTGTACCACTTTGGATAGTAACCACTTTGAGCCCCTCTTGTAATTGCAGAAGTCAAATGTGACTAGTATTCATCTTGTATTATTGGTATATATTGAGTATTATAATTTTAATAGTTTTTTTCTTTTCTTAAAATATGTATACATTTTTTGGCACATTGTGTGTGTGTGTGGGGGGGGGTCTGTCTGGAAAATATTCAGCCATAAATGCCACTATTTTTCTAATTACTTGACTGGATACTTTTCAGACAGCTCCCCCACACACACTCGTATATACATATTGACATATATATATCAAAGAAAGTTGGCGTTCTTAAGTATTTTCTCCCCTTTGTACACAATCAAGTAAAAATACAAAAAAGCATAGTTTGCTATTTGCTGAACTGAAGGAATAATCAGAATGTGGGGAAAAAAAACCACATTATCATACATTTTTGACAATTTTGGCCAGGTTGGTAATTTCCAGGCTAATTACTGATAAATCAATGACTCTGTCATGCAGCAATTTCTCCTAATCATTAAACCATCCCCAGTGTCTGGTCTATAAGATGTGTAGTCTGATCACTTTGATTTTTAGAATGATTGAATGAGGCTGAGTTTATGACAAGCCCTGGGGTATAGCAATGACTATAAAGATTAAAATACACGCTTGACAATTTTAGTTTGTCTCCAAAATACAAAATAATATTCATTCCTGCAATGCCAATTTGACAAAATTGCTAGTTTAACAAAACAAATGTATACATTGGCAAGAAAATTTCAATTTATTTAGAACTTGCTGATTGTGGCATCTTTCATGGCAGAAGATGACAGTGTCTGAAGAGGATCTAGTTCTTTATCCTAGTTCTCCTCTACTTATTAACCTATGACTTCTCAGGTTGTTATTGTTGTACTGACTCACCCCATTATAGACAAGTTATATTATTAACTGTCTCATTGTGAGTCCTTTTAACCTACCATAAGTCTGTCAGCATATATATATATATATATATATATATATATATATATATATATAATTCATTTATACACACACACGCACACACACACATGCATGTGTATCTTTTTCTTTGCATATTAAATTTGGTAACAAAAATTTCTTATACTGTTTTCAGTGAAGTATATTTGTCTAAATATAGAAAGTAAGGTTAGACTAGAAAGCTAAATTATTACTTCTAGACTGCACTTGGAAACATGTATTTTTCCAAAATATTTTCTCCATTTTGCTTTTTTCTGATGTTATAAAATATTTTTTCTCATTTATTTTTATTTTTCAATTACATTTGGCATACAATATTACATTGATTTCAAGTGTACGGCATAGTGATGAGACATTTATGTAGTTTACAAAATCCTTATTCCGATACATCTGGTTCCCATCTGACACCACATACAGTTATTACAATGTTATTGACTGTGTGCCTATGCTATACTTTCCATCTCTGTGACTATTTTGTAACTATAGATTTGTATTTCTTGATTTCTTGCCCATTTAACCCCCCCCACCTCCTCCCATCACCCCAACATATCTAATGCCCATATGACACCACCCATAGTTATTGCAACATAATTTACTCTATTGCCATGTTGTACCTTATATCCCCATAACTATTACTTTGTAATCACTAAACTGAACTTCCCAATCTCTTTACCTTATTTCACCCCTCCCCCAACTTTCCTCACATCTGGCAACAAACAAAATCTTTTCTCTATTTATGAATCTGTTTCTATTTCACTTGATGATTTTCTCATTTGGATTTCACCTATAAGCAACTTCCTCTGTTGAGCACTCTACTCAGTGCAATACCACGGTACTCCATGTCTTTTGATTGGATCTTTTAATCCATTTAAATTGAAGGCAATTGTTTATGTGTTCTTATTGTCATTTTATTATTCATAATTCTGCCTTTCCCTGCTCCCCATCTTAAAGCAGTCTCTCTAACATTTCTTGTAATACTCATTTGGTGGTGATAAACTCCTTTAGCTTTTTCTTATCTGAAAAGCTCTTTATTTGTCCTTCAATTTTGAATGATAGCCTTGCTGGTTAGAGTAATCTTGGTTGTAGGTACTTGCTTTCCATCACATCGAATATTTTCTGCCAGTCCTTTCTGGCCTGCAAAGTTTCTCTTGAGAAATAACCTGAGTCTTATGAGAGCTCCTTATAAGTAACTAGTTGCTTTTCTCTTGTTACATTTAGGTTTCTCTCTTTGTCTTTAACCTTGGCCATTTTAATTATAATGTGTCTTGGTGTGGGCTTTTTTGAGTTTATCTTGTTTGGGATTCTCTGTACTTCCTAGGCTTGTATGTCTATTTCCTTCACCAGGTTAGGAAAATTTTCAGTCATTATTTCTTCAAATAGGTTCTCAATTCTTTGCTTTCTCTCTTCTCCTTTTGGTACTCCTGTGATGTGAATGCTGTTGAGCTTGATGTTGTCCCAGAGGCCCCTTAAACTATCCTCACTTTTTTTATATTCTTTTTTCTTTTTTCTTTTCATTGTTCTGACTAGATGTTTTCCGCTACTTTGTCTTCCAATTCACTGATTCGATCCTCTGCTCGATCTAGTTGTTGGTAATTCCTTCTATTGCATTCTGCGTTTCAGTTATAGTATTTTTCATTTCTGACTGGTCTTTTCCATGATTTCTGCCTTTTATGCTTGCTATCTCTCTATTGAAGCTTTCACTAAGTTCCTTGAGCATCCTTATAATCATCGTTTTCAGCTCTGTATCTGATAGGTTGCTTGCCTCCACCTTGTTTATTTCTTCTTCTGGAATTTTCTGCTGTTGTTTTATTTGAGATGTATTTTTGTTTCCTCATTTGGATAACTATCTGTATTTGTTTCTGTGTATTAGGTAGATCTGCTATGTCTCCCAGTATTACTAGATAATCTTACATGCACTGTGGGGTCCTGGCACTGTCTTCCTTGTCACCTGTGCTAGGTGCTCCTGTAGATTCTGGTTTCATGCCAATGCTGTCCCTGGAGCTACTTAGCAAAAGTCTCAGAGTATAGCAATGCTGGTCACTGCCAGCCTGGGGCCTGCAGACTTAAATAGTTTTCCAAGGAAGATTGCAATGTGTGTGGATCTGGCTGTTCACCAGAGAAAGAGCCTCTGGCATTGGCAGAATTGGGTGACGTGAGTGAGGTCTCAGTTGAGTCAACAGGGTAGAGTAAGTAAAGCTCAGAAGACCAATCAGGTTCACATGTGTCCATGTAGGTGCGTGTGCAACACAGAAAATATGGTGCCCACCAACTGGCTGCAGAAGAGTAGGGCACACCCAGGAAAAGTGGTGACCGTCCTCCAGCCCTCACTCCAAAGCCACACACTTCAATCTGACCCCCACATGCCTCCAATGCCCCCTGAGTCACTGTGCCTCTGCCAGAGCCCAGGGTAAGTATCCACAAATGACTGAGTCTACACGGGCACTTTAGTAGGAAGTTTGGGTTTCCTGGAGCCTTCCGCTCCAACCAAACACTCAAGAGTTCCCCCTGTTTTTCACAGTCAGATGTTGTGGGGTTTCTCTTCCCAATACCAATGCTCTGGGTTAGGGAGTCTGGTATGAGTCTGGGATCCCTGGTTCCTCTGGGGGAAACTTTAAGACTGAGCTATCACTGGAGGTTTGGTTCCTTTCGTGTCTGCACCTGTCCTACCAGTCTCTCCATGGCCTCCTCTTTTTTGTATCCTTAGTTATAAAACTTCAGTTCAGCTAGACTTCAGATGGTTCTCCGTGCTGCTTGTTCATTAATTTAGTTGTAATTTTAATGTGTTCATGGAACGAAGCAGACACAGTGTTTACCTACTCACCATCTTGGATCTCCCTGATGTTATGAAATATTTTATCTATTGAATCAACTGCATTTACTAAGTAACAAAAATATGTAACAATTTTCTATTCACCATGCACACTGTATAATTAATTTCATATTATTTTATTTGATCCATACAACAATCTTAGAAGGGGTCACTCCTGCTTTATTTTATATAGGAAAAAATAAAGGGCAATTAATTTGCCCAACATTGTGCAACTATTAAGTGGCTGAAGCAATGAGTCTTATTCTTTCTCAATTAACATAAGCATAAGCATAGTTAACAGTCAGCAAGTCGGAGTTAGACAGATTTAGATTTGAATTCTCATTTAGTCACTTACTAGCTATGCAACCTTGGGCAAGATAGTTGATTTACTTTTCTAACCCATGGTGACTTCATCTCTAAGAGGAGATAATAATAATATCACCTCCTGGGATACATTCATGAGGTTTAAGTGGAATAATGCATGCAATCTTTTTAGTGTCATGCCTGGAAAAATTTAAATTCTCAAAAAGTGGTTCTATTATTACAAGTATAAAATTAGCAAAAATTTAGCCCAGGGAAAGTACGTGATTAACTTGTGAATTTTTAACATAGGTACATACATGTGAGCCTAAGCTTTCTGAAATACAAAAAAAAAAAAGTCTTAGAACTCCTGGAATCTTTAGCACCCAAGCAAGAGTAAGTAAACTAATGATGGAGTAAGAGCAAGCATGCTGATGAACAGAACATACTGATAAGATGCCTAGATAAATAAACACTTAAAATGAGAACAATAAAATTTAGTTTAAATTTTAGTTTGTTTTTAACCTATTTCTGGGATAAATTATAAGTAAATCCTATAGATGGTTAAAATTAAGTGATAAATTGAGTAGTATAAGCAATTACATTAGTTTGCTAAAACTGACATGGCAAAGTACCACCCAATGAGTGCCTTAAACAATGGAAATTTATTGTCTCACAATTCTGCAAGTCAGAGATCAAGGTGTTGACAAGTTTATTTTTACTGAGGGCAATGAGGAAGAATCTGTTCTATGGATCTCTCCTAATTTTTGGTGGTTTGCTGGCCATTTTGGTGTTCCTTGGTTGGTATAAGCATCACCCTGACTCTGCCTTCATCTTCACATAGAATTTTTGCTGTGTCTTCTCTGTGTGTAAATTTCCCTCTTTTACAAGCACACTGGTCATATTGAATTAGGGGCCCAACTTACTCTAGTATGACTTAATTTTAACTTGACTAATTATATCTGCAACACCCCTATTTCCATAAGGTCACATTCTAAGGTACGGGGGGCTAGGACTTCAATGTATGAATTTGTAGGGGGACACAATTCAAGCTATAACAGCAATCATTAAAGATGGATATGCTGAGTAAGTCCAAGAGAAAAAGTTAACATAACAGAGATAATTTATTTAAGTTAAAAGTCACTTTGAGAAAAACAATGAACTAATGATTAAATGGCAGGAATATATCTAGAAAGAATAAAAGAAGGTTTAATTAACCATAACCTTAAAAAAAAAGCTGACAGATTAATATTATTACTTTAAAAATTTAAAGCAAATGGAGTCTGCATTATGAGAATTATAATGTCTAGATCAAGGGAAAACGATAATCACCAGTCAAATGTGTTCTAGAAGAAACAAATAACATTAATTGATGAAACTTGTAAGTAAACTTAAAGAAGATTCTAATAAACTTTTCTATTTAATAGTAGGACAGGTACTGAATTCCACTTCAATAGAAGCATGTAAGCAGAGGTACGTAACCATTTGTCACATACAGAAGAAGAATTTGGGAAAGTTCCCTAAGGAAGCTAAGCACATCTGCCCTTTCATTAGCTGGGATTATATGGCACCTGTAGGTTTCAACTTATCTAGGGCTCCCTGGCTTTTGTCAAACATCTGTAAATCCTGTTTGGCTCTCCTTTCTTCCTTTCCTGAAAGCACGAAGTAACATAGACCAACCACATCCTTAGATGATACATTTAGTATATTTAAAATGGGATATTGCTATCTTTTGGGGCCATTAAGCTTCTGAGAACTGCCTCTTGCTGATTGGGCAATTCTCTGGATGGGACTGATTCACTGTTTGATCATCCAACTTGCCTGAATTCTTTCAGTTATGTTTCTCTTTTGATTTAGTTGGTTAAGTGTCTGATCAACCATACTCCCAAGACCCTTTCCTCACTGGACTTCAATCTGGATCCCTTCAGTTAAAAGAAGGCATTTCTTCAATGCTAGGAAATAATTTTAGTCCATTAATTAAATATATGTGCTAGCCAAACCTGGTTTTGAAGCTCGGCTGTACACCTTGTTATTGGGCAATTCATTACATATTGTAAGCCTTACTTTATTATTTCTTCAATATTTTAGTAAAAAATAATAAATACACCATGGCTGTCCTGATAACTAAATGAGATAATTCATGGAAAGCACATAGTGCAATGTTCAGCAGATAAAAGCATTAGTAACTTACTGTTACGTAAAAAAAGAATAAGGAGTTTGATGAGGAGCAGTGGAGAAGGGGGTATGAAAGAGGAGAAGGGCATATGAGCAGGAATGATGCCAATCAACAAACCAGAGCTATGATTTGAATCCATCACAGAGGGCCTCTCCATATAGAAGCAAATAGAAATGGATGGTTTTAGAATCGCTCAGATGAGTAGAGGTCAAGACTTAATTCTAGATATGCCCAAGTTCAATTGGAGGCAACAAGAGGCTTTCCAGTTAGAAGGAGGACAGAATTCAGAGAATACATCGATAACCTGTAAGTGGGAATCTTGGCAGATGGTCCAGGAAGGCCCTATATGAAAATGAAGGTGGACAAAGAGGAGTGAAGGATAGGCAATCGATGGACACCCAAGCGGATAGATGAATAGGAATGAATTTTTGTATGTGTGTTTGCATGTGTTTGTGTTTCTAAAGGATTTCTTTTATAAATTGAGACATAATTGATGCAAAAAATCTATCTGGAAAATATCCAAACATATAATATGAAAAACAGAAGCATTTATTGAAGAAGACACAAGATGAAAGCAATACTGTACATAGGACAAGGACGCCTCAGTCCCCTCACCGTTCTCCAAGTATCTCTTCCACTGTTCAAAACACCACCAAAATCTTCTGTTGGAATCACCATCAGCTGCCTCATCATTATTTTCCTGAATCTCAACCATCTTTAAAGCATTTGTGGCACATTTTTATTTGTGCAGCACTCACTGCATCATCCCTGAAAGCCTTATGAATCACTTGAATAGATTCCATGGAGGAATATTCAAGCTTAATGCAAAATTTGATGCAGATTCATTGCTCTACTCATTTACTCATTTTAAATGTGATGGTTACCCAGTACATATTTTCATTCAACAGCATCTAGTGTCCCCACTAACACAATGAAGTCATCATTGTTTACACATGCTTGTTCCAATCCACTCCCCTTGGCTGCCAGGTTACATTGATGTGCAAATCACTCTCATTATATGGACAATGGGTGGAATTTTTTTCCCAGACAGACCTTGTATAATATTGCTTAAGTCTGAGGTATATGATGTGTTAATTTGATGTACTTATACATTGTAGCATGATTACCAGCATAGTGTTAGCTAATGCATCTATTACATCACATAATTGCCATTACTTTTGTGTGTGTGTATAGTTAAGAACATTTGAGATCTAGTCTCTTAGCAACTTTAAGTTGTTGTTATTGATAATCACAATGCTGTTCATTAGATCCCCAGAACTTCTTCATCTTCTAACTGTAAGTTAGTATTATACTCTTAGACAAACACCTCCTTAATTTTCCTGTATCTCAAGGCACTTTATTTTGAAGACAAGGATTAAAGAACAGGTCTTTAGTCTCTGGAAAGAACAATGAAAGCAAAACAAGACCCAGGGTGGTAAGAATTGGTATATAAAAGGTATACAAATAGATACTTAGACAGGGACCTAGTTGCTGTAAGTTGGAGGGTATCTTAGTCGACTTAGACTGCTATAACAGAAACATCATAGACTGTGTGGCTTACACAATAAATATTTATTTCTTACAATTCTGTAGAATGGGAATTTCAAGATCATGGTGCCAGCCAATTAGGTGTCTGGTGAGATAATAGGCAGAGGGAGGCAGGGAAATATTCTCAGGCCTCTTTTATAAAGGCACTAAATCCCATTCATGAGGGCTCCACCTCAAAACATAATCATCTTCAAAAGACTTACCTCAAACAACATTACATTTAGGGCTTCAGCATATGAATTTGAGGGGACACAAATATTCAGTCTACAACAGAGGGTGACTTGAGGAAATAAACTAGAGTTCATTTAGTACAAAGGTTCATTATAAGATGCTACCCACATACCAAAAAGCAAAAAAAAAAAAAAAAAAAAGATTAGAAAACAATTGTTGCGTCTGTTGAAGGAGCTCAATAAATTTATCCTAAATTGTACCATTGAACTGCTTTAATGTCTCTGCTACTAGAAGCAAGATTGCTCTGGAGTCTTTGATGAAGTGAACCTATTAAAGAAGACTAAGTGAGGGTTTCTGTTCAAGAGGACAGAGTAGGTAAACTGCACACACAGATGTGTCCTGTCATGACCACATCAAAATTACAAGTGAACTACAGAACCACCATTTTTGTGAAGTTCCTGAAATCTAGCTGGATATAATTAAGGATATCTAGAAAAGCCACATTGAGACTGGTATGAAGGACAGAGATGTGGAAAGAGCTGCTCCTATACCCTATGTGGCGATTAAAAATTGGGAGGGATATGTCAGCTATGGAGGTCCTCCCCAGAAAAGCAAAAGATCCCAGCCCCACACCAGGCTCCCCAGTCCAGAGTTCCAGTGCTGGAAAGAAAAGTTCCCACAATTCCTGGCTATGAAAACCAGCAGAGATTGTGGCTGAGTTAGATGAGAAGCTGCTGGAATCCCAGGTGTTCCTGTTAAAGGGCCCATGCACAAACTTACTCACTTGTCAGACTGATTCGCTCTGAGCTCCAGCACTGAGGAAGTAGCTTGAAAGGTGTTAGGGGCATAAGGAGAGGAGCTGAGTTGTCTGAATTTAGGGTGAGTATTGGAAAAGCAGCTTTCTCCCAGACAGAAGTGGTGGTAGAAGCAATTGTTCATTTGTTGAGCCCTACCCCCTCCCAGCATGTACACACAAGCTGCCACTATATCTGAATCTCTTTCAATCTGGCTAACATTGTTTGCCCTGCTCTGGTGACTCGCTATGACCCCATTCTACCCTGCTTTCAGGCTCATCCAAGCTGCTTTTAGTGGCTTTTTTATACAAACAACTTACCTTAGCTCATGCCTAAAATCTCTCAAAGATTCACAATCAAATAAGCAGCACCTGGACTCTGCATGCCTCATACCTCTTGCTAAGTAGCTCCAAGCCTGGTATGAGCAACAGCCAGCCTCAGTTTGCAGGTTAGCTTCTCCTAGTCATTTCCAAGCCAAGTGCACATGGAAGATGTTTGTGAATCACTCTGTGGATCAGGCCAGGTGGCCCCTTGCAGGTTTAGTGTGCAGCTAAACTTGACCACACAACCCACACAAGGGGTACACTTGTAGCACCTGACTCAGATGACCAGGGAAAGTGTGCCACTGGGGCATAGAAAACCTACTACATAAGGCCACTCTACTAAGACGGGGAGATATAGCACATAGAAACAAACAGAAGGATGTAGCCAAAATGGGGAGACAAAGGAATATGGCCCAAATGAAAGAACAGAACAAAACTCCAAGGAAAGAACTAAGCAAAATGGAGGTAAGCAATCTATCAGATGCAGAGTTCCACCTAACACATAGAAACAAACAGAAGGATGTAGCCAAAATGGGGAGACAAAGGAATATGGCCCAAATGAAAGAACAGAACAAAACTCCAAGGAAAGAACTAAGCAAAATGGAGGTAAGCAATCTATCAGATGCAGAGTTCAAAACACTGTTTCTAAGGATGGTCAGTGATCTCAGGGAGAACTTCAACAAAGAGATAGAAATATAAAAAATGAAGATAGAAAACATAAAAATGAACTACTAAGAAATAAAGGATACAATAATGGAAATGAAGAATGTATTAAAGGGAATCAACAGTACATTAGATGAAACAGAGGATCAAATCAGCTAGAAGATAAAGTAAGGTAGCAGAAAACACCCAATTAAACAGCAAAAAGAAAAATAAATCCAAAAACATGAGAATAGTTTAAGGAGATAACATCAAGCATACCAACATTTGTAGTGTAGGCCACCAGAAGAAGAAGAGAGCAAGGAATTGAAACCTATTTGAAGAAATAAGGATGAAAAACTTCTCTAATCTGGTAAAGAAAATTGACATGCTAGCTCAGGAAGCACAGAGAATTTAAAACAAGATAAAACCAAAGAGGTTCACACCAAGATACAGCATAACTAAAATGTGAAATGTTAAAAAAAATCAAAGAGAATTTTAAAAGCAGCAAGAGAAAGGCAGTTAGTTACCTACAAGGGAGCGTTCATAAGGCTGTCAGCTGATTTATGAACAAAAACTTTGCAAGCTACAAAAGATTGGCAATACCTATTTAAAGGACCTACAACCAAGATTGCTCTACCCAGCAAAACTATCATTTAGAATTGAAGAACAGATAGAAAACGTCCCAGACGAGAAAAAGGTAAACTAGTTTATTGACACCAAACCAGTATTATAAAAAATGTTAGGGAGACTTCTTTAAGAAGAAGAAAGAAAGAAAGATAAAAAAATATGAATAATAAAATGGCAATAATGACATATGAGCTATGACCTAGCCAGAATAAAACCAAGTGATATACTGGTCAACAGGTAGTGATGCCAAATCATTCTTTAATCTATTATTAATATCTATTTGCTTATTAATTCCTCTAATACTCTATATTTTCAGAGGAAGGTACCTATAAAAATTTAATGTTGTATACTTAGTTACTTTGTTATGTAGGTGGAATACCTTAGGCATGAGATACATTTTGATTTGTTGCTTTGAATAACATAATCATATCAACAGTTCATATCTCTGCAGAAGAGCATAGAAAAGATTAGAAGCAAAACCTCCTCCAAATATGTGAAACTTGTTTCAATACATCATTTGACTTAAGGAATGGAAGCAAAGACAACCTTGATCAAAATTGCAGGGCACTTCCACCCTCCCTTCTTCTCTCTTTTCAGATAGATTCTTATATGCATTTGGTAGGCAAAGCTGTAGGCCTGGAAAAACTCTCCTTGGATCTTCAGATTTATGCTTCTAATCTCTCCCAGTCAACTGTACCCTTTTTTTATCTTCTTTCGACCTTAAAGAAAAAAGCCTTTCTTTGTCAGGCCACACTGTGAAGTCCTCCTGGTTATCCTCTGGTCCCCAGTGTGACATGTAGGCAGCTGTCTATACTATGTATACATTGTTTACTGTTTATCTTCTGAAGTTTCAAGGAGAAAAAAATCACATTTATATTTTAAACTATTTTTAAATGTTATATTTATTTATATAGATCAATTGAGTCTATTGACTATTTATCCTTGAGGATAAACTGGACATATATATCTGATTATATGGTTATTTGAAATCTTTACAGAAAAAAAACACAAGAATACTTTTTTGCATTGTTATATGTTATACTAGCCTTCTAGAGGTGACTACAATTTGTTTATTTATACCTCTTTAAATCTTCCCACAGGTAATATTTTATTTACAATGCTATCAAGTTTTTTTTAAGTGTAATAGAAACATTTGAGGCCAAGATAAATAAAAATACAAATTTAATGTTGAAGCACCTAAAACGTACATGAAGAAGTGAAGAAAATTTTTTCTATTTTATGATATAGAATTCAATCTAAGGAAAGTAATACATTTGAAATTCATAGTCAGAAATAAGACTGACAGACGCATATCATATAGCTCAATTATCATTTACAAAATGTTAATTTTAATGTTTCTTCCTCTGATTTTTATCCTCTTTAAAATTATTTCTATTGAGTCATTTTTAGTTATAATTTAATATATACCTATTCATTATGTAGCACTATTATTTATCCTCAACTCATTTGCATGTCCAATAGATACATATTAAGTACCTACTATGTGAGTGCCACTGTGCCAAGAACTATGAGGCCCTGAACAGGTCTGATGTGTGTCTGCTCTCATGGAGTTTTTAGCCCACCAAGTGAAACACTGAACAAGAGTGTGTGACGCTCTAAGGTACAACATGATTCAAGTGGCCCTTATCCAGTCTTGCAGACAGAATTCCTGGCAGCAATACTATTCACACTCAGGAAATGAAGGAGGGAGAGGGAGATATTATAGCAAAGCAAAGAGAGTGTGGGGTAGTGTTAAGAGAAACAGGTAGAAAAGCATAGGTAGAGAATAGAGCTAGCGTCTTAAGAGACATGTTAGGCTTTTAAACCTTTAACTTGGGGAGCAAATGGAAGCCCTTAAAAGTTTTCATAATGGGAGTGAAATGCAGGGCTGCTACATGTTGCACATGTGACTGCACACAAGATGCAACAAAAAAGAGAACAATGTTTAAGTGAGTGCTATTCACAGTGTAGACATCTTATATATTTTCTGGTAGACAACGATAAAATGTCTTAATCTAACAAAGTTATTTTATGACAAATTTTTGACAGATGGAAGTAAATTGTCTTGAGAAAAATAGCCTTTAAAAAGTCACAGAAAGCCAATGTATGCTGGCTTGCAGCAGGCTCTGGTTGTACCAATGTATTGTAAAATACCCCTCTGAAGTGAACATCTGGAGAATGAATTGGAGGAAGGCAGAAATTGATGTAGGCCTACCACTTAGTGAACTCTTGCTTTTCTCCATGTGAGAAATGATGGTGGTTTGAATCAGGACAATGACATAAAGGTTAAAGAATAGTAGATTTGAGAAATATTTTGTGAATATAATCAACAGGCTTTGGTATTTTAAAAGATGCAGATTGGAGAGTCCCAGATCACTTGCACTTAATTTATCAATTTTGATCCTTATTATATTAGAAATTAATCATTTAACTCACAAACCTTGAGGTTCTATTTCTCAATCCGTGAAATCCTTTCTAATTCCAAGTGAAGGGACTCCCTTACCAATACTTGACTTCTTTATTCAGGGTGTAAACACATCTCTTGATATTCTGCTTCAATCAGCTTTGGCCTTTGCCGCCTGCCAAAACAATTGAAAATTGCTACACAGTTGGCGTGTGTTATAATCCTCAGTTTGCATTTGACCATCACATTTCACAGCTGCTGAATAGCTAGGTTTCTGATGATTATGTTCTCACTCTCCCTTACGCTCCCAGAAGCATAAGCTCCTGGTTTGCCATGGAAACTCGTTTAGTTATTTCCTCTCAATTATCATAAACTCTTCAATTCCTTTTATTATTCTTTTTTTCTATTCTCTGACTAGACTTTCATTGCCTTCTAACTTGTTAGTGGCTGAAAATGTCATTAACCTGCTGCTGTTCTCTGTCTTTATTATTAATAACAATGTTGACTATTTGGTAACTTGACACCCACCAGGAGGTGTTAGCACACACGCATATGCATGTACACATGCATATACCCAGCTCACAGGGCATGCAATTACAAGCTTTATCCCTCTTTAGGACTCTGTTAAAATTATTTGTCGTGACTGCTGATGGCAATCTAATTCTCTCTGATTAAGTATATTAAAAATAATAAACATCTCCTGTACATTCAAATGTCAGATATAAATCCCTTTCTTAATTAACTGTATAATTGAGCAACAAATTACTTCACCTAAAAAAGCCCAGCCATTTTACTAGGTTTTTACCAAAAACTTAAATATATCAATTTCTTTGTATAAGAATTTCTAATTAATATAAAATTGTAAAATTGGACTTCTTGTTTAACTTTTTGTTTGAGTAAAGAGAAAAAACAAGATGTCATAATAAATTTTAACCAGGGATTTATTAACAAACAGAAACAATCTACAAATTCTATGGCAGCATTTGATAGGGGTCATATTTACCACATGACATGGTGACTTCTGATGGCCAAACAATGACCCAAGGCATAGCCCGCCATCAACCATTTCAGATGCAGTGCATTCTTTGCTTCATAGATAGCATGTCCATACCAAAAAGGTCTGTAGCAATAAGGACTATGGAAAATATTTTTAATAATAAAATTATAAATAAAATATAGCGAGGTTCTCTGGTTAACACATAATTAGAAG
Organism: Lyroderma lyra; assembly: GCA_004026885.1. Taxonomy (NCBI): domain Eukaryota; kingdom Metazoa; phylum Chordata; class Mammalia; order Chiroptera; family Megadermatidae; genus Lyroderma; species Lyroderma lyra. The sequence goes on from PVJL010008270.1 coordinate 41,596, forward strand.
GTTGTTCAAAAAAGAAGGGAAAATAAGCATAACTGAATTATTTCATGTAATTGAGCTTTTAACTGCACAGAATTCTCCATCATGAGCTCTCCATAGAAAGTATTTTCCCATTACAGGCAATCACAACTTTTTAATTGTCTTTCTCCTGTTTTCCTTGATGTCTATATTTTGTACATTTAGTCATTTAAGTATACCAAATGGTCAAATAGGAAAAATAAAGGAAAATGTCACATACAGCACTTCCATTTTTTTGTATAGCACTCACTAAAAAGAAATGTGGCAATAGGAAGATAATTGTCTCAAATTATTTGAAGATTATATGTAAATGTCTATTATAAATTGCTCCCTAACATACATTTACATGAATTTCTGAAGCAATTATATTTTAACCACACAAATACATATACTTTCTAAAAAATTACTTAACTTTGTCTCTTTTTTCAGCTAAAGTGTATAACCTATATATAACTTCTGCATATATTGATTTGCAAGGAAAAGTTATCATACTGGGCCATTAATTATAATTCATCAAGAATTCTGGATCAATCAATAGTTCCTAGAAAAGAGAAGCAAACTTGTGACAGAAAAGCTTCAGGGTTAACTTAAAATCCAGAATCAGACCTTGCAGGAAGAACGTTAGGAAAACTGTGTTCAGAACCCACTTGAACAGACACGGGGCAGGGGGGGCAAAGAACATAAAAGAACATAGTGAGGTAGTCAGAAAATATATCCAGGCTAGTAGCTAGATCTTTTGGAGGTTCCAAGATCAGAGACATGTAACAAAAGATTAAGTTTGAAGATTCAGAATCATTGAAAGGTATTTTAAAAAGATAGTTTTTAATGTTTCTTGGGAAATTTTTGCTGAGTACCTCTAGTTGAGGAGCGTCCACCAATGAGCTTCAAAAGATTTTGTGAACCTCCTGAATAAGCATATACAATACTGTGTGTGTGCACACGAGAGAGAGAGAGAGAGAGAGAGAGAGAGAGAGAGAGAATGCACGTTAATTTTCCTGGGAAGACGTTTTATAGCTTGCATGAGATTTTCAAAGGGATCCTCAATCCCAAAGAACAAAAACCACAATGTTTTAAAGGATCTCCTAGAAGCTAAGGATATAAGTGATCATTAAATTATAATACATGAAAAACAAATATGTGGAAAAAAAGAAAGACATGAAACCTCACATTGATGGTGATCAATACCAACCTCAAATGAGGGAAATTTAACTGCCAGTCAAGTAAATTTGTGACACTGATTTTCTGTGTATGGTGAAAATGTATAGTCCACTCACAGTTCATCTACACTTCTAAACACATCTGCATTCTATAGAAGGCTATTAAATTAGAGAAAATTTCCTAAATGTTAGAAGAAAGATTGGGCAGCATAAAATATTATTGTGTGCTAAACAAATAACTCCATTTAAAAATGCAAAAAGGTATTTCAGTCATATTAGTTCTCAATAAAGAAGTAGACAAAACTCCAATGCAACCAGCTGCTATGAGGTGATGAAATGAGATGTCTTAACTGGGGAATACTGTTAAATTTATAAATTCGCATTACAGAAAGACATTGAATATTTCTATTTTATAGGTTTATTTAATATAACAGCACTGCAAACATATCCATCTCTCTTAAAACTTCAGTCAAATTTTCCTCCAAAGTAATATATTTGAATGGCAATTTCAGCAAAATTAACATATTTGACATATAAATTAATTCTCAGATCCAATTATGTTACTGGATTGTTTTTTTCTCTGGGACATTGGTCCAATATAAATGTAAGTTGTTTCCAAGATATGTGTTATACATTTTTAAGTCCTCAAATATTGCTCTGAGTTATTGAAGTAGTCACTGACATCAGAAACATTTTATAGACTAAATTAATTAAATATTATACATTTACAGAAAAAGTACAAAAAAATGTACACATGAAACATTTAATTGTACCTGTTTGACCATTAATTTACAATAAAAACTCAGATTTATATGCCAAATTATATACGTAGTGTAGGCATTTATTATGATGATGGTATGCTAATGGTTTAAAAGAGGGAATATCTTTTCAAAGAGATTTACTTCACATCTATGACACCAAAACTGGCCTGAAGTGAAATTTCACAAAAAGATGGCGAGATACAAAATAATTTAGGCTAATTTATTGATTATTCTGAAGGCTCGTGTGCTTAGATAAAAATAAATATTTCCAATTAGAGCACGCTGATCATTTCTTTGTTAATCCCTTATTTTCCCTATTGTGTCTCTTTTAGGTGTGTACCTTTCCACTATTTAGAAACAAATGAAAATAATACTGAACAGATTTTTATTTAAAAGTGAACAAAATTATTTTATTATTACTACATTCTGGTTTTATCACATCAAAATTTAAATGAAGGGAAAATTGAAAAAGAAATAAAGATAATTGATATAAAACAGAGAAGAGTAGAAAACAAGAAGACTGCTTTAGGCTACTAATTAGAAGAGACAAGATAATTTGCAATGGGTGTATATTCAAGAATAAAGTGAAAAGAATACAATAAATTATTCTAGATGGAAATTAAGACTGTGTTTAGTGTTAATTCTTATATTAAAATGTAAGTATGACTCTAATTAAAGTAATACCCACAGTTGTCAAGTAGAAATATGCTTGTGTAATTAGTATATTAACAAGACTCATATTTTTTCCAAAATTACTTGTACCATTGTTCTTGAAACACTAACACATTTAATAGTATTTTGATCTATTACAAATAGTGTAAGGATTTTATTCCAGGGATTATTTAAAGCCTTTCCCAAAATCGTTTAATATCCATAAGACTAGATGCAAAAAACAAACTGGTTTTTTTTTTGTATCTTTACTGCTGCTCAATTTCAAGCATGTGCAATTTACTATCTCATGCAATGTTATAGGTATTTTTGCAAATTTAAACTAAGGAGCTGTATTGTAGACAGCTCATATGAATAATATGACAATGGTTAGTGCTATCAGATCTCAGAGAGATTTTTACAGAAAAAAAATCCCTCATTTTTAAGTACCAGCTGTCAATGTTTTCTTTTTCTCCTCTAATAACTCACAAAATCCTTGTGAAATAATTGCTATTGTTCTCATTAATATTTCACACATGAGAAAACTGAGGCACAGAAAGGCTATATGAGTATATGATAGTTGGCATAATTAGTATATAGCAATAACAGCAGAAATAATTTTAATAGCTAACTTGGTAAACTAAAGAAATAATTATAAGAATGTTTAGGCTTTCTCTCAAGTACTAGAATAATTCACTGAGCAAAATATTAAATGACTGAATATCTAAACTCATGAATCACTTAAAGACACTGCAGTAATCACAGTGAGAATTTGATAATATTTTAAAAATTATATTCTTCACATTATATGTGTTGCAGAGATAATTAGAGGAAATATGGAAACAAAGAGAAAGGAAAAAATACACTACAATATTTAAATAATCAAAAGAAAGCCTCCCAATATTTTTGTGACACTCCTTTCAGTGTTTTCTACCTTTATTTTTTTGTTGTTTATGTTATTTTTGTTTTGTTTTTTTATTTGACATATTTGTGATCAAATTGTATGGCCAATTTTTTTACTTTACTACATACTTAAGCATACGTTTGATGAACTATAAAAATAATTGAGTAAATGTACAAGAATTTATTTAATCATTGAGGCAAATTTCAAGTTTTGCTATTATAAATAACACCAAGCTGAACATCTTGAGCATAAAATATTTCATATATTATATTATTTCTTTAGGATAGATTTTTCAGAAATTAAAGCACTAGATAAAAACATATACATATATTTAGGGCTTTTGATAGCTCTAGTCAAATTGTTTTTTTAAAAATGTTTAGCCAACTTACATTAAAACAACTATATTACCTTAGTCTGGGAGCAGTATTCACATTCAAGGTAATATTTCATTTGCATTTCTTTGATCACTAATGATATTAAGTATTTGTTTCACAAGATTGTTCAGATCATCTTTTGAATTATCTAACATGCTTTTTTATTCATACTTCCTAAACCCAAAATTCAGCAAGTTGACCAGGTGGTTAAATGCTCAGGATTCAACTTGCAAATGTTTGAATTTACAAAGTTCTTAGGTGTGACCACTTCTTAAGTTAACATTCAGTGGACTTTTATTCTGCCCTATGTAGTACAATTAGAACATCAATGTTGGTCTATTTTGTGTCTGGTCCTCTGTTAGGTGTGAGGGCTTAAAGGTAAATATGAGTGTCAGAAAACATATTTTAAAGCCATAGGAGGAGACGGGACCTTAAATAGACAACTACTGTCATGTGGATACAAATAACACTTAGGTCTGAATCAATTAATCAGGGAATGGAAATAACATTCTATTTCTATTCTTTATCTTTTTCTCCCATTGGTGCTGTCAAGAGAGAATATTAAAGGAAAACACAGGAAATAACAGCTCAGCATTCTCAGGAAGTGATAAAAATTTTTTATATGGTATTAAGTATAAACAAACAAATAGTGCATCTGTGTCAGTAGGGGGCATTTATAGAAATGGAGAATTACATTTTGGCACTTTTTCTTTTTTAAATTTGTGCAGTTACCCATGAAGACAGAAATAGCCAGGCCTGTTCATCTTACAATTGAAATAATCATTTCTTTCTCCTAAGTCTGAACCTTCAATTGCAGACAAAGAGAATGAAGATGCATCTGTAGTTGCTATATAATCTCTCAAGCTAGAAAGCCAGTGATCCCCACTTCAATGAGAGGCCTTCGAGTGGGGATCCATCTAGCACAGGATGCAGATAAAGATCAGTGATAAAAGACTAGAATGGTGGTGGAAGGTGAAAATGGAGAATGAACGCTGACAAACATAAGCAGTGATCAGATACATGTTTAAATTAAAAAAGTTATTACAGTAGGAGATACATTGCCATGAATCCCCCTCAAAACACTCCCCCTCACTCCGAACACTCATCCCACCCTTCCTGCCACGTACTGAGGCAGTTGTGGAAGGCCGCTTCGTGTCTTTATTTGCACTGTCGTGGCTGCCTTGATGTCCTGAATCAATTCAGGTCACACATCACTTCTGGCACGGCAATTTCTATCAAATAAAAACATCACGATGTGTCCTCAGCCACCTTATTGACTGGATCTGGCACGGTGCAAATTCTGGCTCTTCTCCAGAGTCACAATGACTGTGAATGGTAGACGTTTTGAACCAATTCAGGACATCGAGGCAGCCACGACAGGACAGGTAAAGGCACTCACAAAAGAGGGCTCCCAGAACTGCTTCAGAAAGTGGCAGGAATGATGGGATAAGTGTGTACAAAGTGAGGGGGGTAATGACAATGTATCTTTTACTGTAATAAAATATTTTTAACTTAAACATTCACCATATTTCTTTATCACACCTCATACATATTTTAAATAGCTTGCTCTTGCTAAGGAGTGGTTAATGCCAGAACAGATAAATGGTTTACCTAATTTCTGTCTGCCTGTCTCTCTCTCTCTCTCTACACACACACACACACACACACACACACACACACACACACACATAACGTTAGAAAAGTATATTAGAAAGAATATATTAGACACTCAATTATGTTACTGAAAAATTACTTAAAAGGGTAGATACTAATGACCTTTGCTATGAAATTGGTTCTCTGATGTGCATACCAAAACCCCAGATGGTACATGAACATGGCTTATTCTTTTTTTTTATTTTTTATTCTTTACTTTTAGTAGTGGTAAAAATATATGTAACATAAAATTTACCATTTCAACCATTTATAGATGTATAATTAAAGGGCATTACCCATTCTTTCTTAAGTGTGTCAGTTTGACACACTATAATTTTAAAAAGAATATAGACGAGAGCCATTATTTCTGCTTGGGGAGATCAAGGAAGGTGACCGGGATGATATGACGTCTGATTTGGGCCATTACAGAATAAGTAGAAGTTTTCCGGACAGACAAGGCAGGAAGATATGACATTCTAAATAGATGGAAGAGCATGTGCAGTGGTACAATCATAAAAGTACATGACACGTATTTTCAGGGGTAGTGAGTAATTGATCTGAGCAAAGAAGAGCTTAGACTTACTGAGTTAATAGAAAAAGAAGTTTCACTTGAATTTTCATTTGTTGAGGCTCTAGCCTTTGAGAGAAAACGATGTGGGAAATACTTCTTACTTTGTCCTCTTCACCCCTCCTGAACTCAATATCCTCACCTACATAATGAGAGGAGCTGGAATAAATCAGTGGTTGACAAATATTTTCTGCAAAGAGCCCGGTAGTAAATATTTTCAGCTTTGTGTACCATTTGATCTTGGCCTTTGTTGCCGCTGCTTAACTCTGGAGCAAAAGCAGTCACAGAAAATCCGTAAACACATGGATACAGCTGGATTTCACCTGCAGCTGCAATGCACCAAACCCTGGACTAGATCATCTCTGAGACTGCATCCTGTGCTAACAAGCAATAATAGTTCTATGATTCTATCTCTGTTTTCTAACTTTTGTTTTCAGGTGTTTTATCTCAGAGACCTATATTCTCAGATCAGGGCATTTAAAATAATTAACATTACAGTTGATTTTTCCATTGTAAGGGAGTAACCAAACGTAATTTCTTAGTTGCTACAAACAATCAATGTTTTCACTCACCTTCCTACATTGAAGCATATGAATTTCAGACTCTTATACAAGAAGACAGAAGCAAGAATCACAAAGTAGCTAAAGCTAATGCTTATGGAGGGAAATGTGACTAATCTTTTTCTAGGACCATCTAGGTAATGCAAAATATAAATTAATAATTTAACCTTGACTATAAACTATAAACTATGGCACATGTGTTTTCATTTTTGTTGGTTTTGTACAGATCAATAGCAAGGAAATATATCATTCTATTTAGGGTCGTTATTAAACCAGACTTAAACATGTGCTTGAGTAACACATAGCTAATAAGAATTGTCAAGAAAAAAATTAAGATTATTAATATTTCCAGTCCAATGTAACCTAAAGCCAGCCCTGGAAGTGGAATAAAGACAATAAACCCACTTCTTACTATACGTAACCCTGTGAGAGGCATAAGCTCATTAACATAGTTTTGCTTTAATAATCCTTGTTTGACTTTCTATAGAGTGAACACATGTTGAAGAGTTACATGGAAGCAATTGATGGAGGGAGGAGAGTTCTGGACCAATAAAAAACTTTGAGATATCAATTAGAAGTATCAAAACAAAGAAAAGGCTGTTTGCAGAGCTAGTTTCTTAATCCTCTGAATGCAGGTTATAAGATATATTGATCTCAATATCTGGGTCATGATGTCCATAATAGCATAATAGTTTTCTAAGTTCTGTTCTGTACCTTTACCTCTATCTTTAAGCCCATTAGTCAGACAGTATCAACTATTTTCTGTACATTATTCCTTTGGAAGAAAAGAAAATTGTATAAGAACATGTCCACCATTGCTTAGCTTTGACTTTCTAGAAAAATTTTGAAAAGGAACAGAGAAGAAACAATAGTCTCAAAGTCCAGGCTTTCAGTTGGTAAGAGCCAAGCGCTTGAGAAAAATGAAGTTTTCTGAATCCTAAGTTTCCCCTTAAATATTGAGTCACATTAAGGAAATCTAAAAATATCAAGTTTTTGGTATATGTCAGAGACTATGGAAGCACACAAGATGTGATGTAAGGGCAAATATCCATGACAGAGGAAAGAAAATAGTATGTTTTTCTGAGATGGGAGAAGAATCTCAGGAGGGGGATTTAGTGGATGTGGGTCTAGCTTGCAGAGGTTGCCTGAATTGCTAAGATAGTGCCAGAACATTCTCATTCCTCTGCCTGGTTGGGGAGGAGGGAAGAGGAAATCATGAAGACTAACAGAATGAGCATGAGCATGTGCTGTGACGCTTCCACCCTGCAGAGGGCCCAGCACCTACAAGAGCAGCTCTGGTCATCGGGAATGTCTGCACGGTGGGTTTAGACAGAGCAGAGACAGTTCCCCTTCTTTGACTCCAGTGGGACACAGGGATAGTCTGCAGATTGTCAGAGAATTTTTGAGAATGAAAAGGCAATAGTCATACCCATAGGTGCTGACTTTTGGGAAAGCTGTGCCTAAGCTCTCAATAGCAATTGTGAGGGATTGCAGTGCATGTGCCAAGAGAGGTGATGACTCCTGACGTCAGCAACAGATTCACTTACGTTAAAGGGTGAAACCTCAAAACTAGCTTCGATACTGGAGGAGGGAGGAGGGGAGGGAGGTCAGCGTGGACTGGACCGGAATCCCCTTCCTCGATATGTGTGTCCTTTCATCATCCTTTTAACTTCAGACAAGTTCTAGGAAAGAGGACGTAGTAGAAAACAGCTCAGATACAAAGTCTGAATTTTCAATTGTGAGAGACTACAATATTAAATGTGTTTAAATATTTACCTAAGAGAGGAAATTCTAGACCAGAAGTGACTGAGTTTGAGGTAGCAAGATTCAAGTCTGTGCAACATTAGCGGAAGCTAAGCTACGTGAACCAGAGAAATTTGAGTTCAGTTATGGAAAAATTAAAATTTTATGTCTCCATAACTGAGCTGTATCTATAGCTCTGACCCAGCTGCAGTTCCTGGTTGACCTATGCATGCCTGATTGCTGTACCCCTGGAGGGCTTTGACTGTGGCCCTGGAGGGCTTGACTGTGGCCCAACACAAAGTCATAAACTTTCTTAAAACATTACAAAAAGGATGCATGGACTTTTTTTTTTCTTTTAATCTCATCAGCTATTGTTAGTGTTAGTGTATTTTATGTGTAGTCCAAGACAATTCTCCTTCTTCCAATGTGGCCCAGGGAAGCCAAAAAGTTGAACACCCTGGAACCTTCTTCATGAAACACACCTGATAAATTGTAAAGATCCTCGGTTCATAATAGTGACTCAGATATGCTGCAAGGATCTGACATGCTTTCTGAGTCATCAAAAAGACATGTTATGTTCAGCGAGTTTGCTATGTTAACGTGTCCATTTCTGTACCATATTATTATAAGTTGGTCACACACATACCCTGCTGAGCAGGACATTTGGTCAAATGTAGTGTTATATTTCCCAAAACTTTTAATAGCAAATCTATTTTAACATACCATTATTCAATTATTTTTGTACTATCACAGTTCTTTTATCATATGTGGTATTGAATGCAACAGGCTGACTGACATACTTAGGCCATGCCACTTTGCGATTTTAACGCTGTCATCGGCTGTCACTGCCTATCAATTTTATGAACCCCTTGTCCATGCGGACACTCGACTCTCCATGGCATAGCTCTAACGAGCATTCCTGATGGCTGCTACTACTCCGTTATTTTAATGTTTATCCACAATTGCTTATTTGCTGTTCCATAATAGCTCTGTATATCCTTGTCTTTGCTTCTATTTTCTTCTTGAAACGCCTCCCCTAACCTTCCAGTCTCTCCCACCCTCTCTCCGTTACTGTTTATTCCATGAGTCTCAAATGCATCCTGTTTCCAAAGAACGCCTTGATCCACTTTATTGACTATGCTCTCCTTTAGGCCCTTTTGTAGATCTCTCCTGAGGTTTATTCTATTTGGGTTATATTTTATTAATTGCAACATTTTCTTATTTGTAGCCCATATGGTAAGTTTCTTATATATAATTGTTATTTCTTACTCATTTTAATCTGTTTCTTCATATAGGAAACTCAGCATTATGCAATATCAATGCTTTTTTTTTTTTTAAATAAAGGCACAATGACACTTAAGCTGCTACCATGCCTTCAATTTAAAAACCTGTGTTTGCTCCACGAAAGAATGCTTTGGGTGGGAAAAAGACATGCATGAATTTGCATGTGATTAATCACATGTCACTCTTTGCTTTCAATTTTCCACCTAGTTGGGGGAAAAAATGGAACATTGTATAAGTTTGAGGACTCCAGAGGGTCCCTCAAGGACGGATGAAATAAGGAAAGGTGGTTAAAGAGGAAGCTTCCAGGGATAGACTGGATCCAGGGAAAGAGGACTTACTGCTTCAGACTAAGACTATGCGGAGACATGGTGAATAAGAGAAAGAGCTTGCTGTGGGGAGAATGGGGGAGCACAGAATTGAGAATACAGACATCTCAAGGCCACAACCCATGTGAAATATGAAGGAGAAAAAAAATGATACTCATCTCTTAAAAATACAGTGCAGAAATACAGCATGTGAAGTTAGTAAGAGGATGTAATGAGTTTCCCTAAAAAAGGAAGTTACAGTTGAACACTGTGATGTGCTGGACATATGGTGGAAATACATGCAACATCTACTGGGTGTTAGAAGAAAAGCAGATTGCTGTGCATAATTCTGTCCAAGTAAGCTAGTTGTCAGGTTTTACGTATGTCTATAATGGTTTCTCATTTCCTCACCTCTGGGAGAGGTAATCAATGAGTAAATTGGTGCAAGAAACTAACACTATTTAAATATTAACACCACGTTTTGGGGAAATCACCCAAGGCATTGAATTGAGAGGACCTCCTGTAGGCCACTCAGAAATCATGATGACTAGTGATACCACTATCAGAGAGCCATTTCTTGTGTCAAAAGAGTGCCAAGATCTTAGGGAATTCTCATGACTAGAACAACTATTAAGAGTAGAATGCAGCTTCCTCGAAGATATTCTTCATGTGGGAACTACAAGGCCATCAGTGAAGAGACACATCCTGAGAAATTCCATCTGGTCTCTCCCTTTGAGAATTCTCACCAGCACCTTCCCTGAAGGTTCCTTTTATTCTGAGTGAGCAAGAATTGCCCTAGGGTTTCTACTAGGCTCTTCCTGGTTATTCCATGTTTATTTTGAGTGAATTAGATAATGTATGAGAATGTGCTTTGCAAATTATAAATTAAATTTTAAAAGGCAATTTTGTAAAAATCAGATTTTAGGTTAATGTGATCTAGAACATTTTTACTAACAGGATCTATAGTTCACTCTTCATCTTATCAACAAATAGTCTAGACAATGGGATCTATCAAACATACCTTTAGAAGTGACTTCCTCATTTCTACTATCCATTGCCTCTTTTCAACTCTGGACCTTGTTTTCATCCCACACTGTCTCACTTTCAAATCCCAAATTAATTATTTCCCTCTCTAACCCAACTGGCAGTTTTTCCTCCAACTACTTCAACTTTGATTGTAATTTAATTTTACTAAGAGCTCTGCTCTAGTTAACATGTATTTTATCTCAAATTGCTAGCCCTCATCTCTAAGAAACAAAACTGAGTGAAACACTATTGCATTCAGGAAAAAAATGAGTAACTGCTGATGGAGAAGATTGTGAGTTATATGCTTCAACTAATGCAGAAGATGTATTCTATTTGTTTATTTTTCCATCAATGCCCTCAAACTCATTCTATAACATTCCCTTCTCTGCTGTGATGGACATTCTAATTGTTTTTTTATGAGTTCTTTAGTGTCCTATCTAGATTTCTGGCATAGAAATTCCCTTTCTATGTGATCCCTTAATAATCCATCTCAACTACTACTCTAAAGGTCTCCTATCTTGGTAGGTGACTCTCTTGAGTAGGATTGTATTAGTCATAGTGCTCCAGAGAAACAGAACCAATAGGAGAACTGAGAGAGAAAGAGAAAAAGAGAGAGATGATAGATGGATGATAGGTAGGTGATAGATAGATGGTTGATAGATAATAGATAAGAAATTGGCTTACATGATTTTTAAAGTTGGGATGTCCCATGATCTGCTGTCTGCAAGCTAGGCCCAGAAAAGCCAGAGGGAGCTGAGGATATGAGTTCCCAAAGCAGAAGACTGATGTTCCAGCTCAAGCAGTGAAGCATAGACAGCAGATTGTCTCTTCCTCTGCCTTTCTGTCTCATCCAGGACCACGTAGATTGGATGACGCCCACCTACACTGGGGACAGTCATCTGCTTTACTCAGTCTACTGATTCAAATGCTAATCTCCTCCAGAAACACTCTTGCAGGTATTTCTAGAAATGATGTTCAGCCAAATCTCCTGGCACCCTGAGATCCAGGCAAGTTGATATATATAATTAACCATCACAGAGATCTTCCCAGAATGAATCAAGCTTAGCTATACAATATCTACTTGACTCACAGGAACCCTTGCTCTGTTGTTGGTGGCAGTCCAGGTTGCTCCCGTTCTTACTCTGTCCTCTCACTTTTAGTATTTTCTGTTAATGCTCAGTCACTAGTTGAAGTTTCCTATAGGCTCTAAAATTGATGTAGGGGAAGCTCTCTAGTTTTCACTTGTTTTAAGTACATGGGGTGAGCCTATAGTTTCTGTAGTTTCGCCCTCATGCCCCTTCTACTGCCAACACCCCCAGTCTCCATCAGGTGCATACGGGTGCATTTTGGAGGGAGTAACTAATAACTAGTTACTACTCAGGCACTGGGATTACAGACATGAAAAAGAGTTGATTTCATTCTAGTATTTACAGTGATATGGATGAAACAGACAATTATAATAAAATGTGATGTATTAAGACACAGCTATGTATATTTGAGTTAAGATATTTTTGGATCACTACATATGGTGTTCCAGGATTTTTGCTCACATATAATATTTAATTTTCCACAACTACCCTCTGAGTTATACCTTATTATTCCCTTTTTCCAGTGAAAAAACTGAGGCACAGTGAATTGAAACTCTTGCAAAATGAATACAATGTTCAGGCTTAAGTCTATCTGATTACATAGCAAACACATTTTTATAGTACACTATGAAGAACCATAGCTTTAACTCTTTGGGTGGAGCACACATAACAGAGAACAGTAACAGTGATGATAATAACCGTATCCTCCATTTATTGAGCACCTATGTTGTGACAGCATTATGCTAGATTTTTTGTTGTTTTTCTTTTTTACAAAAATAACTCATTTTATCCTAAAAATAACTCTGAGATATTGGTATTATTTCTATTTTCCATAATGGAACAGTGATTCTTAAGTTTAAGTAATTTGACCAAGTCACATATATAAGAAGCAGAGTTAGGATTTGAAATCAGTTCTGATGATTCAAATGATTTCTGTGCTTACAATGATTTTTAAAAAGTGGTTCTTCAGGGGCTTTTTTTCTTTTTCTGTTTTTGTTTTTGTTTTTTTTGTTTTTTTGTTTTTTTTTTTTTTTTTTTTTTGGCATTGGATGGCCTAGAATAAATATAACCTGTTTGACAAGTACACAGTAGCTTATGGGAATTTTAAACCATATTGCATTTCAACACTAAAGCTAAAAACTTTTTTTTTTCCTGGCTCCATATGGATTCCTGGGCTTTCAATGTCCCTAAAGATATGTTTTATATTCTATACATTGTCAGGATAATTCAGGCAACATTTACCACTAACCAACTGGTGTGGAAAATTCAACTGCTCCCTATGGGGAACTACAGAACACTGGTTAGTATGAATATTATCATCAAGGACCTCAAAGGCCCCTCATGTTCCTGTTTCTTCAACCAAAATTCATTCATCCATGGAACAATCTGCTCCTAAATTTGTAAACAGCTGTCCAGTAATAAACTTACTAAAATGCATAATATTCTCAAGCCATTGCATGCAGTTTCACAAATGCTCTTATTGTCATTTTTCCCATCTCAGTGGTATTTATGGGCTGTTAAGGCAATGAAAGGGGAGAATAACATTTTTGTATAAATGTGAACATGGTGACTTACATTTCAAGGGTCTAATCACCCTTTGAGCTCTTAAAACACCTATTTGTCTTTCTAATTTAGATTGTGTGTCTCTTGAGCTCTGAGCACATATTCTTTATGCACAGTACAATACCAGACCCATCAGTGTTAAACAAATAATTAATCTTCATAATGATAGCTTATTAAGGTGGTCCCACAATTATTGAAGGGCACCTTGACAGCCCAGGGAAGTCTGAGTTGAAAAAATACATGTATATAGAAAAATAACAACTGAACATTAAGGCAAATCATTTCACTTTTTACATCCTCAGACAACTGGTATAGAAAATAAGGATTGTTGGACTAGATGCTCAGATGTTGGACTAGAAATTCATGAAAGAAATCCATATATAGTCTTTTACAATCTAAATATTCTTTTAAGTTTTAGATAGTTACTCTATTTTTCTGGGTTCTATACACCTAACTTTCCATTCAGGTGTATGCTATACATTGTAATTTGACTAGATCCCAATATATAATATTTGATGTATCTTTATCTTTCATTCCATCTTAATGAATTAGATATCAGAGTGCAAATATACTTTTTTATAAAGTGGTCCCACTGGCCTAGTTTGTTTATATTTACTAATAGCATGCATAGCACAATTTGTACATTTAGAAGAATATAGTGGAAGGTTGAAGGATTTAGAATTCAAATCTGGACACCATCATTTATTAGGTACATGTAGTGACTTTTTGAACGAGCTCGTTGAAATGTACTGTTAAAATGTAACATATACATATAAATGTATGACTTAATGAGCTTAGGTGGGAAAATGTTTGACCTCTCTAAGCTCAATTCTTTTACCTATATAATAAGGATACTAATAATGACTTCCAGAATTGTATGAGAATTAATGTATATAAATTACCTGACATAGAGGAAGTGCAAAATAAATGTTAATTTTCTTTTTTGCTTCTTCCCTTTACTTTTGTATTTTTCATTTAGCAGTCATTTTTAGTCTGTGAAAATTTCCCCATCATTTCAAACATACCTCCACAGGTCAGAACCACTGATGGAGTGGTTCTGTTGTCATAAATCTGGAAGTGGTAGGATTAAAGTGGTTATGTCTCTAGAAAACCTATCCTTGCAGAAATATTTCTACCTCATTCTTACACCCTACAATTATCTTTGTACCCTGACTTAAGTCATCTTTGGGTGAAGGCATTAAATACCCTTACTGAAATTCAAGGGTGATACCAAGAGTTGGGGAACAAATGAGTCTACAGAAGTAGAATAACTTTTATCCTTGGAGAACTATCCATTTGGGGGAGGAAAATGTTTTCAACCTTCATGCTTGAAGTTGGGATTTCTGATGTAATTATGGAGATACTGTCAGAGTGGATCACCATTGGTTGCCATGTACTTTATCAATTAGTAGTGTTGGAGATGGGAGGGAAAAGAATGACACTATAGTAAGCCATAGTCAAAGCAGTGTATATTTGTTTTCATAATTTCTTTATGAGATAGCTGTTTGTTGTAAGCAATGGATTAATGGGTTAACTTAAGTCCATTCAACCCATACCTAAGTGTGCTGCTATGTCTAAGGTGCATTATAATTGGTTTCCAAAACTCAAGACTAATTTAGTCTGAATAGCACTGACAGGACTATAGAATTAAAAGGAGAATTTCTGGGGCAAAGAGTAGAAAGCATAGGAATAGCTTTTCAATGGGCAACTAATTTAGCTAGGGCCACCTTGAGTGCAGAATTCTAAGCCATAGGCAGCATCTGCAACCCAAGTAGTCTACGCATAAAGATTATGGTTGCTCTGAAGATAAATCTCCCTAATTCCATAATATTCTTCAGTCCAAACTTGGTATATTTTTGGTACTCATCATCCTTTGTTTACAGGTAGGCAACATAATACATTGGAAGGATCAGAAGTAAACCATATCTTTGATAAATACTAACTCAACCACTTGTAAGATATGTGGCCTTGTGTAATTCCTGTAGCCTCTCTGAGCATTAGCTTTTATTTAGCTTTAAAATAGTGTTAATAATCCTTTTTCTGTTTCACAATAGGGAATTGTGAGACTAAAAAAACAAAATAGAATGCTTTGAAAATGACAGACTATCTAAATATCACTCATTGTTGTAGATATCCCTCACATTAACATCAAAGAGATCCCTCTGGAATAAAAGAGTTAAAAGTTACATTTTTCCTCCTTATCCTCAGTTAGAGAAGAAGTGATAAAGAATTATTTTAAGTTTGATTTTAATTCAGTTATGTATTCACAAGCATCTGAGCATTTAAAGCAAAGAAGAATAAAATGCTGGTGATAACTTTGATGTTAATATTGTGTATCACTGGATGCTAAAAGTGATTACTGTTGCTACTGCTTAATAAAAATGATTACCTGAACACTCTATGAGGGAATGAGCAGAAAATATTTTTTACTTTTTCACCAATAAAGCATGTATCCTTTATGACTTGGCCTTAATATTTTGCTTTCAACAAAGATCACACAGACCTGTCGCCCTCCAGCTGCCGACCTGTCTGTCCCCTCACACATTTCCCATGACATCCTAAGGCAGGAGCTAAGTGTGGAGGCCACAGAGGTGTAGAATATCTAGGAGACAGAAATGACCCTCTCTCAGGGGTTCTGTTCCTCCTTCATTCTCACACCTCATATCACCCTGCATGGCCCCGGAGGATGTCTGGTTAGTCAATGATGGGTAAGATTCCTCAGGGGATGGACAACCTAAGACAGGCACAGTCACACAGGGGCCATCAGGAGAGAGCTTGGGCTCTACAGAGGTGAGGTATAGACCCTCACCCTCTCTGGGGTTAATCTCTCGCCCCCTGGCTGCCTTGCTTCCCACATATAGCTCAGCCTGAGATCTGATGGGGTGAGCTCAGTCATTACCTTCCTTAGTGCTTGTTTTTATAATAACAATGACTCCATTCATCGGGGTTAAGTGCTGTTGTGTAAAGGTACAATAGTGCTGGAACACAATGGGGACTTTCAGGAACAGCCATAAGGCATGATAATCACAAGGTTTTACTTCCTTGCACAATTTTCACTTCCTCATTCTACCCATCAATAAAAGCCATGTGTTGGCCCAATTCAGTGTGCCTAATCCAGGAGACTGGGGCCCCTTGGCCCTGGTTATGATCTATTCTTGGTTATTGTCTTGTCTTTCTTAACTTGACTTCACCCTTTTCGTTTGCCCACAGCTCGTGTCATGCTGGTTGTGACAACCTTCAAATATGATATCTATTGAATATTCATTGTGAAAACTGCACTGACTTAGGCACTGTGTGGAAGGGAGAGGGGACTAAAAAGAATGTTGTACGTAAAGAGGATGTTTATGAGTATTCTAGTGTTTCAATTAAGCGTGTTATAATTCCAAGCAAGACATTTACTGTGTTGCACAGATGCTATCTTAAGGTCTGGAAGATGTATTCCTTTTTAAAGATAGCTGCCATCCTGAGTTAAGAAATCATTCAAATAGCTTCTCTCAGGATCACTTCTGCCAGTAACCCAGTGAGAAATCAAGGACTCTAAGAGGCAACATGTCAAGGAAGCTGAAGCATCTTTTTTACTAGTAGGGTAAGAGAATATATACTGCTACATACCCAGTGGCAAATATTCTCACTTTTCTTTTTTCCTGTTTTCCTGTCAATACTAGAATGCTGTGCTGTTTCTTTCCTTTACCCCTTTTGTCTACATCATACAGGAGAGGGAATTTTCAGAAAATATACAACAAAGTGGTTAGAGGGAAGATGGAAAAAGATATACATTGAGTTTGAGTTTACTTGAGTACCCACATGTTAGAGATTATGTAGAGGAAAAGGGAGAGACACAGTAAGAAAAATACTCTGAGGGCACCAACAGTACAGAGGACACAGAGAAAGAGAAGACTCAAATAAGATGGAAAGCCTAGGGGCCAAAATAATGAGGACCAAACACAGACCATTTTGTTGGGCAATTCAGAGCTCAGTAGTGTCTAGAGTCAAATAATTTTATTATATTTATTATATATATTTATTATATTATTTTCCTGCCAATGGTTCAGATCTCTGATTAGGATTTCTCTGAAAGGAATTGAAAGGATTGATCTCTAATTCCTTAAAAAGCATTTACAGACAAGGTTAGCATAAGGCAAAACTGAGAAGTATTTAATGTGTGTCCTAGGGAACTGGTCCTCTTTTTTTTTCTGCAATCATTTATGTACTTCTAAATCATCTCATTTCTTTCATGTTCTTCCTCTCACTTCTCTCTATCATATAATTTATTCTGAAAGGAAGTTATTTTCTCTCCTAAGTATTTTTTTTTCTTTTTCAAGGGTTGGGGGGTGAGACAGAAGACAAATGAATATATATTATGTTAGAATTCCACATGTCAATACCATTGATGAAGTAAGTATATATCTTCTAAGGGAATATCTGATTGGGAGGAGAATTGTAGAGTAGTTAAAATGTGAATTTCAATTTGACTTTGAGCAACATGATTTCCCCAAGGATTTATTTTAGTGCAGAAAATAAAATAATAATAATTGCTTTCTGACAGACTTATTTTACAAATTATATGAAAGCAAATTTATACACTAGAAATTGTCACTATTAATTAATATATTATCATCAGTCTTAATCTCCAGGTCACTTTGGCTATAAGCACTGAACTATAACCTGGATAGTCATAGTTCCTCAGTTTCTGAGTAAATTTAAACTAAGAATTTTTTATCTAAGACCTAACAGAGCAGCATGTAGAATTGTTACAAGATTGATCTCCATTGTGTCTGAATGAAGCCCCACTGAAATAAAATCATCCCCTAATGTGCACCCTCATTTTACTCTAGACAATAGATAGGGTTGGGGGTATCCTTGAATCCTGCCACTCACCTTTCCTTTCCTCTGAGGTTTCATATCAAGGGAGTTGTACAAGGATTAACACTACTCAATAAGATACCAAGTACTAATTTATTTCTAGTTGAACAAATGCTCAATAGATCCTTTGGAAGGCTTTCTGGTTAAAGCTGTATTTGAGAAACTGGCTTTGGCCAAGAGGACCAAGTGAGGACACCTGCTTCATCTTTCCTCTTTGTCAATCTAAACACTGGACTGTAGTGGCTGATTCTAGCCCAATTTGGCCTCCAGGCCTTAGGGAGAGAAGCTGGGAAAGAATGAAAGAAGAAGTTTTCCAGATTTGTCTTTAAAGTACAGCTCCTATTTGACTGTTCATCTTTGAGATGCCAGTCCATGTTAGAAAGCTGCAGATCTAATGCCCACATGGATTCATGAACTAGGAAGGAAGCAGGTGAGATCCAGGATCTCCTCTAACATCCAGTTGTGTCATCTATTGGCAAAAGTGGCCTAATAAATTATCAAATTAAAAACTAATTTTACCTAGGGGCAGAAGTTATATAGTTCTAACAATTAAGTTCACGAACTTATCCTAGAAAAATTGCTACATACTCATCACTGAATATCAATACAGTCACTTTCAAAGTACTCCCCTTGAGAAGCTGTTAAATGCACAGATGACAGAACCTTGTGCACCCTTCAAAGCAATTTTGGAACTCTTTTCCTGGAATGGCCATCAGAGCTGTTGTATTACCCTTGATGTCCTGAATGTCCTAAAAATGTCTCCTTTCAACATTTCCTTTACCTTTGGGTAAAGTAAAAAGTCATTGGGAGCCAGATCAGGTGAGTAGGGAGGGTGTTCCAATACAGTTATTTGTTTACTGGCTAAAAACCCCTTCACAGACAGTGCCATGTTGGCTGGTGCATTGTAGCGATGCAATGCCCATCAGTTGGTGAAAAGTTCAGGTCGTTTTGATCCAACTTTTTCACACATCCTTTTCAGCACTTCCAAATGGTAAACTTGGTTGACTATTTGTCCAGTTGGTATAAAGTCATAATGAACAATTGCTCTAATACCAAAAAAGTTTAGTAACATCATTTTGACTCTTGATTTGGACTGATGGAAATTTTTGGAAGTGGAGAATTGCCTAACTTCCATTGTACACTTAGACATTTTGTTTTGGGGTTGTATTGGTACACACATGTTTCATCACCAGTGATAACATGGCCTAAAACATTGTCTTGCCTCTCCAAAAGGTCTTGGCAAACTTCAGCTTCCTTTTGCTTTTGTTCATTGGTGAGATCCTTCAGAAACATTTCTGTATACACCTTTCTCATGCCAAGATTTTCAGTCAACATTTTCCTAATTGTTTTTGTATTGATGTTTACTGGTCTGCTGTGCTTCTCACAGTCAGCTGACAATTTTGATGCACAATTCAATGAATTTTTGCAATATTTTTATCAGTTCTGCTCATTACTAACTACCGTGACCTCTATTCATCAGTGATGCTTTCTCTGCCCTCACAAAAACATTTAATCCATTTGTACATTGCTGTCTTCTTCATGGCATTATCCTCATAAACTTGTACTAACATTTTCCTGATTTTACTTCTACTCTTGCCAAGTATAATAATTTTTGTTCATTGCTTTATTTCAAGCTCCAACATTCTCATGATAACACTCAAAAACATACAACAATAAAGAATGCCACTCAACAAGACACTGGCACGTGTCAGCACAGACATAGCTGTGAGACACAGATATACCAAGGTTATGTTACCTTACTGGGCTATTCGTACAGTGCTGCCAATGTAAGTGCATTGTGACAAGTTTGCAAACTTAATTGTCAGACAGTGGCAAAACAGGTAGCAGAAGTTGTCTCTTATAAAAACAGTATAAGACTTGCTATATGGGGGTTTGGGGGATGGGTGAGAAAAGTGAAGGAATTAGGAAGTACAAATTGATAGTCACAAAAGAGTTACCGGGATGTGAATTATGCTGTGGGGAATACAGTCAATAATGTTGTAAAAATTATGTGTGGTGTCAGATGGATACTAGGTTTATAGGGGGAATCCCTTCAAAATTTACATAAATGCCTAACCACTGCATTGTACATCTGAAAATAATATAAAATAATATTGAACGTTAACTATAATTTAAAATAGATAAATGAGTATAGTCACAGGATGTAAAATACAAAACAGGGAGTTTAGTCAATGATACTGTAATAGATATGTACAATATTAGATGAGTAGTAGACTTATTGGGGTTATCACTTTGTAAGGTATATAAATGTCTAATCATTATATTGTTTTGTATACCTGAAACTAATAAAAAAGGAAAAATAAATACATATTTTCAATGAAAATAAATAGTATAAGATTTGAAATATTCTATCTATTTCAAAATCTGAGTGAATCAATCAAAAAGGACTGAGCAAATTTCTACACCAAAATAATTTTAGATAGTTTTATCATTCCATTCTGGCCCCTATTGTCCAGATAATTTCCCTAACTTGCCACTAATTCTTAAAAAAAAAAATCATGCATAGAAATCACAATGTTAGGAGTTAATAGTAAAGAAGAATGAATAACAATGCATTTCTTGTGCTAGATGGCATCAAGGCATAATTATAAAAATCAATAACAATATAATATGAAATAAACAGAGATGCAACTAGTTAAAGCTATTGAAAGAATCTAATTAGATTGTCATTTTATGTATATAATGCAATGTTGTTTATAAAAATATAGTACATAAAATTTTGGTATATATTATACATTTTAAATTATTGCATTAATAAACAGTATTCACAGTAATCTCCATTTTAGACTCAGTAGCATAGTCTTTTATTTGCACCTCTTACTTTAACAAAATATAATCACTCTATCAATTTCCTCTAAGAAATATCTATGCAATTAGCATTTTGGTATTGACTTTAAGCAATACCAAATTTGGTATTGACTAAGGTCATATGAGAAAAATGTATTTCCACTGTATAGAAAGATATCTGTTTAAAAAATAAATCTCCCATATGCATAGTTTTAATTTCAAAATGTTAAAATACCCAGACCACAATTTTTGCTACTAATTAAGAAAATAAATCACATCATACAAGGAATTAGCTCTAACAAAAAAACAGGATTCTTAAGGTCATTCTCAAGGCAAGAGCAGCATTGTTGAGGAGTAATTTCAAAGGATGGCTGATTTCAAAGAGCAGCAAAGTCTGTCTGCCTCAAATACAAGATAGAGCACAGAGCAAGATTGATTGTCATGTTTTAAGAGTAATCAGGGTGATGAAAAAAGTGAAAGGCTTTTTAAGAGTTGAAAAAAAAGACCTTAAGACAGAATCAATGGAGATTAGAGCTTTTGTTTCATGGCTATGTCTGCTTTCATTTATTCACATTCCTGATTGATACAAATGACAATGGTTATTTAGTGACATAAATGTGGTTAATTTTCTTGTTGCTAGAAAATACTGCTAAGTACATAAATATGAAAGTGTCCACAGTATGACTCTTTTAATTCACTCTGCTAACATGTTAGGTCTTTGATTTTGTCTTTTTAAATTTTATTATTAGCACAAGCAACTAGCATCTAGGCATCTTGTTCAGTTCTATTTAATTATTATTCCAATTAACTCATTCAACAAATATTCATTGATTACCCTTCATATGTCAAAGACTAAAATATTTGTTAATGACATACCAGTGAATCGATAGATGAAGTCCTTTTCCGTCTAATGCTTACACACTAGCAGATAAAATGAAAAAACTAATCAAGTAAAGAGTGATAAGCACCCATATACTATTGAAATGTGTAAGAGAGGGTTTCTAATGCCTATAGAATCAGGATGGGCCTTTTTGAGACTGAAGTATGGTTAGAAATAGCAGGGAGGAGGAGGTAATTTAATTTACTAGGTACAAAACATGAATTGAACACTGTAGTAGATACAGTTACAAATATTTCTGCACTTACAGATCTTACGCTATAGTAATAATGATAACTTACTGAATGTTCACTAGAAACTTGCTTGCATTCATTTCTTTAAATTTTAACAACTTTATTAGGTACTTACTGTCATTAATTTTTTACAGGTGAATAAGCAAGGAACAGAGATGTTAAGTACCTTACACAGATATCTGAACCAGCAAGTGGCAGATCTAGGATAAGAACGTAAGTTGTCTGGCTCCAAATTTTTCACTCTTAGTAAGTATTTTGGTCTAAGAAAAAAATCAACACATGTGACTGCAAATATGCAAATAACTTAAATGCAAGGAGTGACAAGTATTATGAGAGAATGCTGCATAACCCAATCAGAATAACAAAAAGAAAAAAGAATAAAAAAAATAATGTTGATCTCGGACAGCATCAAGTGTAACAACATTCACATCATATGGGTAGCAGAAGGGGAAAGAGAAAGGAAGGGATTGAGAACCTATTTGAAAAAATAGTGACTAAACACTGTTTTAACTTGGCAAAAAAAATAGACACGATCCCAGGAAATCCAGAGTCCCAAACAAGATGAACTCTAACAGGCCCACACCAAGACACATTATAATTAAAATGGCAAAGGTTAAAAGACAAAGAGAGAATTCTAAAAGCAGCAAGAGAAAGACAATTAGTAAATTATAAGAGAGCTTTTATAAGACTGTTAGATAATTTCTTAATAGAAATTTTGCAGGCAAAAAGGGATTGGCACAAAATATTCAAAGTGAAGCAAAGCAAGGACCTACAACCAAGGTTACTCTACCAAGCAAATCTATCATTTAAAATCAAAGGCAAATAATAAATAAATAAATAAACAAATAAATAGACAGATAAAGAGCTTCCCAGAAAAACATAGCTTAGAGTTAATCACCATCAAATCTGCATTATATGGAATACTAGAGAAACTTTTTTAAGACAAAAAAAAATCAAAATTATAAATAATAAAATAGCAATAGCTTCATATCTATCAAAATTACTTTCAATGTAAAAAGATTAAATGCTTCAATCAAAAGATACAGGAAAGCTGAATAAATAAGAAAACAAGACTTTACATATGCTGCCTACAAGAGACCCACTTGAGATGAAAAGACACCTACAGGGTGAAAGTGAAGGGATGGAAAAAATATTTCATGAAAATGGAAACAGACAAACAAAAAACACTAAGGTAGAAAATAAAAGCGAAAAGCTAGGGTAACAAATAAAAAAGCATGAGAAAGCTCCATTAAAAAGAACTAAATAAAATGGAAGCAAGCAACCTACCAGATGCAGAATTCAAAAATATGGTAGTAAGGGTGCTCAAGGAACTTAGTGAGAACCTCAACAAAGAGATAGCAACCAACAAAAGGTCATAGCAACCATACTTATACCAGACCAAATAAACTTTAAAATAAGGCTGTAACAAGAGAAAAGAAGATCCCAGTAATCCATTTCTGGGTATTTATCTGAAGAAACTCAAAACTCTACTTCAAGAGGACGTGTACATATATATGTTTGTTGCAGCACTGTTTACAGTGGCCAAGATGTGAGGCAGCCTGTGTGTCTGTCAATGGAAGAGTGGATAAAGAGAAGGTGGTATATACGTACAATAGAATATTGCTCAACCATGGAAGGCACTGGGTTCTTGCCATCTGTGGTGGCATGGTTGAACCTAGAGGGTGTTGTACTTGGAGTATGTCAGACAGAGAAAGACTAAAGCAATCTAATTTTGATGGGAGAGTGTCAGGGGGCAGGGTGGAAAATGTGAAAGGATTAGGAAGTACAAATTTGTAGTTACAAGTTAGTCATGGGGATGTAAGGTAAAGTATAGGGAATATAGTCAATGATATGGTCATAACCATGTATAGTGCCAGGTGGTTATAGACTACTCAGGGGGATCACTTTTTAAATTATAGAAATGTCTAACCACTATGCTATACACCTGAACTTAATATAAAATAATATTAAATGTCAACCATAATTGAAAAATTAAAAAAGGAAGCAAAAGTTAAAGGGGAATAAGAGATTTAATTTTTCAGATATAAAATAAATAACTCATGAGGATATAATATGCAGCATACACAGGTAATAATATTCCAATAGCATAGCACAGTGTCAGAGGGCTGCTGGATTTATCATGGCGATCACTTCTTTAGGTATATAAATGTTGAATAACTATGGTGTACCCCTAAAACTAATATAATATTGTATGTTAACTATATTTTTAATAAAAATCTTTAAAATACAAAGCAAACCCCCAAAATTATAAAAATAAGACCCTTGACCTCTAGGTGTCTGCCATGTAATCTTAAAATAAAATGAATTGTATAGACAGTTGAAAACTCATGTTTTTCTTAGTGGAAGCCCATCTGTTTTTCTACACAAGAGTAGGATGCAAGAAATCCTGCTGGTTGGACCAAAAGTATTGTAAAAAGCAGCTCTGAATCTATGGAAAAGCTGGAACATTACTGGTTCACATCTAGAAGTAGTGGATTCTATTGCTAAAATTTAGGCAGACTTACATCATAATGACTCAGAAAATTAAGTTTGACTACAAAGGGCAATGAGATCTTTTAATAATATGTAATTTTCAATTATACTAAAATGTTTGACCAATCAGTACCCTAAACACTTTATATATCTAGAAATATAAGTTATTTGATGAAATCTAATCTCACTGGAAAGCTTTGATGCTCTATACCAAATTAAAACTAATTTAACTAAACCATCTATGCTGCACATTAATATTAAGCAATTACATTAAATAGAAGCACTGTGAATATGTTAATTGCTTTCATTAAAAAAACTGATTTTCTTAATTACTTTTAAGCAAATTTTCTTTACTAAGCTATTTAAATATTTGCAGTACTAAAATTCAATAGGTAATGAGAATGTCAGTTTATATTAAATACATATTTTTTATTGTTAAATTTATTGGGGTGACATTGGTTAGCAAAAATAACAGAGGTTCTAGGTGTACAATTCTATAGTGCATCATCTGCATCTGTGTTGCATTAAAAATACATGTTTTTAAAAGTCTATTTTTGCATTGCAAGTTTAAAAATGTATTTACAAACCCAGAATTGAATATGATTTTTGGAAACTATTTTGATTTGAATAATGTTATACATTTTGCTGGGTGAAAATCATACCTCTCATTTTTTTATTCTTTAATACCTAAAGCTTCTGACACTCTCTTTCCCTCTTCCAAAGATCTCATGTCATCATCAATGTTGACTACTCTTCAGCCCTCCATGGTTTCATCCTTGCTAAGCTCTAAGGTAGCCCTTAAAGTCCACAGAGAAGGAAGGCTTAGGAGGTGTATAGGTTTATTTCTTATCTCCATAGATTTTCATTGCTTGTGTGACTTACTTCCATATGATTTTTCTCAAGAGAGGATGCAGTGAGTTCATGACTTTACAACTTTTCCCCAAATGCTCTTATGCTTAAAAGTTAAAGTCTTAATAGCTCAGGAGTTTTAATATAAATCTGTTTTCTAGGTTTATAACTGAATGCTGTCTAACACAGCTAGAAGTGAAGGACATGTCATATGGCAAAATCATGAATTTGGAGTCCCGTGGAAGAATAGAAAGAGGAGAAAAAGAAGAATTATTTTAAATGAATTATGGGATTCAATATCATACTCCAAAATTGTTTTCTCCCCTGGTCTCTATGAAGGTCAATGAAAGAAAAATGGAATACTGGTAGATGGCATTTCTTAAATATCATTTCTTCAAAATTTTCTTAACTATTGTTGCCTGCGACTAGTTTTACTTTAAACAGCCTTATTCATGTATAATTGACATACTCTAAATTGCACTAATTTGATAAATTTTGACATGTACATACACCCATGGAGCATCACTACAATAAAGATAATGAACTTATCCATTAACCCAAAAGTTTCCTTTGCCTCTGGAAATTTCTCACACTTAATCTTTCCCACCACCTCCATTTGTGCATGCGTAGTATGTACTGACTTCAGCAGGCCTCTTTCATTCAGAATTAATGTATTGAGATTCATCCATGCTGCAGCATGTTATTGATAGCTTATTTTTTTTATTGTTTAGTGGTGTTTCATTGTATGAATATACCACAGTTTTTATCCATTCATCAATTAATGGATATTTGGATTGTTTCCAGTTTATAGTTATTACAAATAAAGATGCAGTGAACATTCATATGTCTTTACGTGAACATGAATTTTAATTTTCCTTGAGTAATACTTAGGAATGGAACAGTTGGATCATATGGTAGAAATATATCAAACATTTTAAGAAACCAATAAAATGTTTTCCACGGTAGCAATGCCATTTTACATTCCCATTGACAGTATATGAGTATTTCAATTGCTTTATATCCTCTCCAATAATTTAGGGTCT